>CM053034.1:61048410-61093206 GCA_028564925.1 Lithobates sylvaticus | reverse complement strand
TTTTCGTTTCATTCGTTTTTTTATTTATTTTTTTCGTTTTTCGGGTCATTCGTTATGATCGCAATTAGTAAATTCGTAGATTCCCACATTCGTAAATTCGTACATTTATACATTCACACATTCGTAATTTTGTAAGTTCGTACATTAGAAAATTTGTATATTCGGAAATTAGAAAATTCGGAAATTTGAAATTCGAAAATCCGAAAAGTAGAAAATTTGAAATAGTAACTAACTAATAAATTATATATATTGTAATTTCCTTTCAAATTTGGCTGTTAGTGAACGTAATGAATACAAATTTATCTGAAATTACGAATTATCCAAAATAACGAATGCCGCATCTAAACAAATGGAACAAATTAATAACAAATAACAAAATGTTTTTATTATTATTATTATTGTTATTTATTATTATTAATTCATTATGTTCCATTCGTTTGGATGCGGCATTCGTTATTTTAGATAATTCGTAACTTCAGATAAATTTGTATTTGTTACGTTCACTATTAGCCTAATTTGAGAGGAAATTACAATAGCTATAATTTAAAAGTTAGTAATAGTTAAGTTATTATTAGTTAATTATTATTTCAGATTTCAGAATTTACGAATGTGCGAATGTACGAATTTACAAATGTACAAATTTACGAATGTACAAATTTAAAAATTTTCGAATATTCGGAAAAACTGAAAATTGTATCATACTTACCGTAATTTTCCTTTCCTGGTGCCAATCCATGGCAGCATACATGTGATAGAGCTCCGCCTCTACTCCACCTTCAGGACTAGTGAATAGCATAAATTAAAGCGGTTCTGCACTGTCTGTAGTGTTTTTTTTTTTTTTAGTGCAATGCAATGGCTTATGAGATGTAGTTTAAGAACTCACGTGTCCCATTTCTGTAACTCACTGCTGCCGGTTTTCGCCAGATAAAAGAATTTGGAAAAATCTTTCCTGCTGGTTGCCATCGTGCCTGTGGGCATGTGAACCCACGCAGGCACTTCAGATGGCCCAGCATGCACCGCCGTTACTGCGCCGATCTCGCGCGTGCGCAGTAACGGCAAAGTGTAGCTCACGTTCACGGACATCTTCCGAAATCTCGCGAGATTTCGGCAACATCTTCCGAAATCTCGCGAGATTTCGGAAGATGTGGCCGAAATCTTGTGAGATTTCGGAAGATGTCCGCACTGACTCCTGGGATCAATGACACCAGATCCCAGGAGACAGTGCGGCGTGACAAGGATCGACGCAGAGACCCCGCCCACCACCAAAGAGACAGAGGAAAGAACGTCAGCGATTACAAGGTAAGTGGAAAAAAAAAAAAACACACTTCATTTAGTACTCTTTGCCTGATTTGGAAGGCAAAGAGATTTACTAAATAAAAAGTGTGCACAACCACTTTAAAGGGCATAGCCCCTCCCCCAACATTCTTCGTAATATAGAATACCGAGGGTGGGAGTTTATGCTGCCATGGATTGGCACCAGGAAAGGAAAATTACGGTAAGTATGATACAATTTTCCGTTTTCCTGGTGCCTCCATGGCAGCATACATGTGATAAATAACTAGCTCACATGGGTGGGTTTAATGCTTTAACAAAAAATAAAACTTTAATCAAACACAGACATAGCAGCATGAAGCGCTTTTCTCCCGAACTCTACGGTTGTAAGAGCCCCGGGATCAATACGATAATATTTGAGGAACGTGTGTCGGGAAGACCAAGTGGCGGCCCTGCCTAATGTTTCAAGAGAAACATTTGCCCTCGCTGCCCAAGATGCCGATACCGCTCTTGTTGAAGGAGCATTCACCTGAGCCGAAGGATCCAAGTTCCTCTGGATTAGCTTGACAATAGACATGTGCGATTAGTTTCGTACGAATTCGTAATTCGTACGAATTTTTTCAAAATTCGTATGAATTTACGAATCTGTAGTACAAATTTTTTCCAATACGAATTCCGTACGGAATACGAAATTCCGTTTACGAATTTCGTCGCCAAATTATTCGAATCCGACTACCAAATATCGAATTTCAACTAATATGAAAGAAATTATTATAGCGGATATAACGAATGATTCAAATGAATTCGAATGATTCGAATGACAAAGTGTCATTTTTGCAGGAAAAATTCCTTTTACGAATTTCAGCTCCAAATTATTCGAACTACCAATATCGAATTTCAACTAATTCGAAAGAAATTATTATAGCTCCAGGTCCAATAATTCGAACTACCAATATCGAATTTCAACTAATTCGAAAGAAATTATTATAGCGGATATAACGAATGATTCGAATGAATTCGAATGATTCGAATGACAAAGTGTCATTTTTGCAGGAAAAAAAGCTATTTGAAATCACTCGCAGCTATTGCCGGCTAATGAATTGTCATTCATTGATTAAAAAAAAAAAAAAAAAAAATGCGTGGGGGTTCCCCTCAAATTCAATAACCAGGCCCTTCAGGTCTGCTATGGACATTAAGGGGAACCCCAGCCAAAAAAAATGGCGTGGGGTCCCCCCTAAATATCCATACCAGACCCTTTATCCGAGCACGCAACCTGGCAGGCCGCAGGAAAAGAGGGGGGGACGAGAGCGCCCCCCCTCCTGAACCGTACCAGGCCACATGCCCTCAACATTGGGAGGGTGCTTTGGGGTCCCCCCCAAAGCACCTTGTCCCCATGTTGATGAGGACAAGGGCCTCATCCCCACAACCCTGGCCATTGGTTGTGGGGGTCTGCGGGCGGGGGGCTTATCGGAATCTGGAAGCCCCCTTTAACAAGGGGACCCCTAGATCCCGCCCCCCCTGTGTGAAATGGTAAGGGGGTACAAAAGTACCCCTACCATTTCACCAAAAAAAAATTACAGGAGACGGTCTTTGACAATTCCTTTATTAAAATCTTCTTTCTTCTGGTCTTCCTTTCTTCATCCTTCGGTTTCTTCATCTTCTCCTTCCGGCATCTTCTTCCATCTTCTTCTTCCTCCGATCCGCTTCTTCTTGCTCCGGTCTTCTCGTCCTTCTCGTCCGGCATCTTCTTCCATGGCGTCGGCGTCTCTTCTCGGGCCGCTCTTCGCAATGGGAGGCTCCCGCTGTGTGAGGCTTCGCTCCGTCTGACAGGTCTTTTATAACGGAGGGCACCTGGTGACCCCGCCCCCCTCTGACGCACGGGGACGTCATGGGGACTTCCCGACAGAAGAACAGACGCCGACGCCATGGAAGAAGATGCCGGACGAGAAGGACGAGAAGACCGGAGGAAGAAGAAGCGGATCGGAGGAAGAAGAAGATGGAAGAAGATGCCGGAAGGAGAAGATGAAGAAACCGAAGGATGAAGAAAGGAAGACCAGAAGAAAGAAGAATTTAATAAAGGAATTGTCAAAGGCCGTCTCCTGTCATTTTTACCATTTTTGTCACTTTTTTGGTGAAATGGTCATTTCACACAGGGGGGGGGCGGGATCTGGGGGTCCCCTTGTTAAAGGGGGCTTCCAGATTCCGATAAGCCCCCGCCCGCAGACCCCCACAACCAATGGCCAGGGTTGTGGGGATGAGGCCCTTGTCCTCATCAACATGGGGACAAGGTGCTTTGGGGGGGACCCCAAAGCACCCTCCCAATGTTGAGGGCATGTGGCCTGGTACGGTTCAGGAGGGGGGGCGCTCTCGTCCCCCCCTCTTTTCCTACGGCCTGCCAGGTTGCGTGCTCGGATAAAGGGTCTGGTATGGATTTTGAGGGGGACCCCACGCCATTTTTTTTGGCCGGGGTTCCCCTTAAAATCCATCCCAGACCTGAAGGGTCTAGGATGGATATTTAGGGGGGACCCCACGCCATTTTTTTTTGGCTGGGGTTCCCCTTAATATCCATACCAGACCTGAAGGGCCTGGTTATTGAATTTGGGGGGACCCCCACACTTTTTTTTTTTTTTATCAATGAATGACTGTTCTCTATGTTACAGCAGAGCGAGTGATTTTAAATAGCTTTTTTTCCTGCAAAAATGACACTTTGTGCAGGAACAGTTCTCAATATTACATATACTGAATCTCGAATTCATTCGAATCATTCGAAGCATTCGTTATATCCGCTATAATAATTTATTTTCGTATTAGTTGAAATTTGATATTTGTAGTTGGATTCGAATTGTTCTCTGTGTTACGGGAACCGACAATTCATTAGCCACGTTAACGATTCGTAACGATTCGTAACTTTACTAACGATTCAAAACGATTCGAAATATTTTTAGTTGGATTCAAATTGTTCTCTGTGTTACGGGAAGCGACAATTCATTAGCCGCGTTAACGATTCGTAATGATTCGTAACGATTCGTAACTTTACTAACGATCCGTAACAATTCAAATATTTTTTTACGATTCGTACGTAATTCGTATTTCGTACGAATTCGAACGGAATTTCGTACACGAATTACGAATTACGAATATTTTTATATATACGAAACGGAACAAAACGAAACAAATTTTTTGACAGTTCCCATGTCTACTTGACAACCCAGGATGCCAAGGTTCTGGTAGAAGCTTCCTTTCCTGTATTCTTACCCCATGGGATGATGAATAATCTTTCAGAGTTCCTGAAACTTGCTGTGGCTTCCAAGTAGGCCCTGAGAACTTTGGATATGTCTAACTCATGAAAGGAGTTTGATTCTGAGTCCATGAAAACTGGTAACGCCCATGGTTCTGATAGGTTTGCCGTTGAGGTGACCTTGGGTGTGAAACCTCTGAGAGGGTGAGGTTCTACCCTATCTGGAATAAAAGGATATGTGATCATCCCCAATGCCCAGGGAGTGGATTTCCGAAATCCTCCTGTCGGATGTAATAGCCAACAGAAAAGTTGTTTTTAAAGTCAAGTTCCAAATTGAGACCTCTTCAACCGGTACAAACGGATGAGTGGAAAGGACTTCCAATATTAGAGGAGGATCCCTCTTAGGAAAGGAACGTCTGGATGGGGGACACATCTTCAATATTCCCCTGAGGAACGTAACCACTAGAGGGTCTTCTGCCCCCCTGGTGTTAGTTGCTGCAGAAATCGCGGAAACTTGTACCTTGAGGGAACTCTGGCTGAGCCCCAAATCGAGACCAGTTTGCAGAAAACTCAGAACATCAGCAGTGGAAAGAGAGATAGGATCAAATCCTTTTCCTGGGGCATAGGATAAGAACTTGTCCCAAATTCTTGCATAGATTGTGTTGGTTGTAGGCTTTCTTTCTTTCAACAGGGTGGATATGACCTCTTGGAACAGCCTAACGATTCAAACCTCCTCCTTTCATACACGAAGATCCATCTTCTGTGGGTCTGGATGGGCCAGCCTGCCCTGGGTCAACAACTGTGGAAAGGGAGGAATTCTGATCGGAGGATCCACACTGTGGTGCATGGCTAGTGGAAACCACGGTCTCTTCGGCCAATAGGGTAGCACTGCTAGCACTTGGACTGGTTCGTTCAGGAGTCTGAGGAGAAACCTCGAAATGAGTGGGCGAGGAGGAGAGGCGTAAGCTGTCTTGAAGGTCCAAGGACAAGATAGCGCATCTACTCCTTCCGCCTGTGGATGTGGAAGGGGAGAGAAGAATCTCCTGATTTTGAAATTCTCCTGCGTAGCAAAAAGATCCACCTGTGTGGTCTGCCATAGATTGGAGATTTGGTTGAACATATGGGGATGTAGAGACCACTCGTTGTCCCCAAACCTCCTCGATAAGACATCTGCCTCTGTTTTCATCTTGCCTGGGAGATACATTGCCCTGAGGTCTACCAGGTTCCTCTCTGCCCAGAGCATTACAGGTTCCACTTCCCTCAGAAGTGTCTTGCTGTGGGTGCCCCCTTGTTTCTGAAGGTACGAGACCGCCGCCTTGTTGTCCAAACGTAGAAGTACTCTCTGTCCCTTGACCTGAGATGCAAAAGAGGTTAAGGCTAGAAATGCTGCCGTCCTTTCTAGGACGTTGGACACTATCCCTTTGGTGGGAAAGGACCATCTTCCCTGAATCCGGAATTCTCGGCAATGGGCACCCAACCCCTGGTCACTCGCATCTGACGTAATTGTGGTCCATGAGTGGGAACCCAAATGATTGAACCGGGAGAGATTCTCTGGATTCGTCCACCAGTGTAGACTCCTGCTCATTAGCGTTGTTAAACGGATTGTCTGAGACAGATGTTGCCGTCTCCATTGTATTAAGAATCCCGTCTGGAAGTGTCTCAGATGCCAGTGAGACCATGGGACTAGAGGTATGCATGAGGACATCGTGCCAATAAGGCTCAGACACTGCAAAGCGCGGTTAGATGGAATCTCTGTATGACCTTGGATACCTTCTAAATGATGCCCTTACTATGATGTCTTCTTATGATGTCTTTTCATGTTTGCAAAAAATGTCCTTTGTTTCTTCTGCGGTTCTTCTGCCGCATCTTCCCACAGCAGGTTGAACCAAGGCGAAGTTGAATCCATCATACTGGGTCTCCTCCTCTTCAGCAGAAGATGCAACTGAGACCGACGGTGCTTGGGCCTCTGGGATAACCTGAGCGGCCGGAAGTATTTGAAGTGACAGAGAGCAAGAGGTAGAAGGCACTGGAGCAGTTGAAGACTGCGGCTGCGTTTCAAGCGACTTTAGTGTTTCCTCAAACACCTGTTTCATTAACCGCTTGCGTAACCAGCATGCGTCCCACGCTGGCCCGCATCTCTAGCCCAGGGAACACAGAAAGGGCAGAGAACGAGTGTGGCTCACCCCTAACAGGCACAGTGATCCGCCGCTCTAAGGAGAGAGACACAGCATGCCACCCAGCTCCTCCCAAGCTGACTGTTAAATGCAGCATGCAGCCGCCCCAAGGATCAGCAGCAGGTTAGGAAGCACGGACCGCATCAAGCAGCAGACAAATCCGGACGGACAGCCAGCACTTTATACCTGCTAGGAGGGGAGTCACCATTAGTCCTGACCTAGGAGGAAGAAAAAGGAACGCTGAGGTGAGTGAAAAGTTTATAGTTAAGTCCTGATTATGTAGAAGGTGGGCGGGGCCTCACCCAGCAGTGCTGACATGGAGCTGTCAGGAAAGCAGAACTTCACTCTCTCAATCAACATTGACAAATTTTAATCTTTATGCTGCTAGCATTAGTAAATAGATGGGAAAATTGTATCAAATACTTACCGTAATTTTCCTTTCCTGATGCCAAAAAATTACAGCATACTAGTAATAGAGGTCTGCCTCTTGACCACTCCACTCCCTCAGCATCAGTGAAAAGCATAAATTAAAGGCCTAGTTAGGCCCACCCCATTTCTTGTAATTAGCTACATACCGAAACGTACAAGGGTGGGACCGTATGCTGCCATGGTTTGGCGTCAGGAAAGGAAAATTACGGTAAGTATTTGATACAATTTTCAGTTTTCCTAACGCCAACATGGCATACTAGTGATAAATAACTAGCTGACAGGGTGGGTTCTACTTGCCAAACCAATCTTCTAATTAGGATGGGACAGAGGACTAAATAGTCCTTCCTACAAAGTCCCCTAATGACATGGCATCCGGGTCTATTCCGTAAAGTTTGAGTAGGAATGCTTGGACGAACATAGATTCTCTCGAAAGTGCTGCCTATGAGGCTGCAACCGCTCTGGTAGAGTGCACTGCCGCCACTAATGGAGGCTCGTGACCCCTTGTCCAATATGCACAACCAAGCCTGCTAGAGTCCAGGCAGTAACCTCTTTTCCTTGATGATTTCCAGCTGGAATGGCAAACGGTTTATTAGATGACCTGAAAGGAGCAATTGTGGACAGGTACTTCTTTAAAGTTCTGAAAATGACCAGTTCATGTGACTTTCTTGTGTGATGTTCTGGAAAGTTAGGCAATGTCCAGATGTCTGTTAAATAAAGGGGCGTCGCTACTTTTAATGCAAGGTGATCTACAAGACCCAACTCTACTCTTTCTGGAAATAAAACAATATACTGTATATATATATTTTTTTTTACTTTGAAGCTCCAAGAGCTTGAATCTCAGACAACCTTCTGCTTAAAGTTCTTGCAATAGATACTGCCTTGTAGGTAATTGTCTGAACCAAACACTGCTCTGTTGGAACAAACGGTTGAACTTACATGAGATCCAGCAATGCCAATAGATGTATTTTCCTTGGTGACCAAATCCTCACGACTGCCTTTAAAAGTTGTGCAAACTTAAGGATTCTTGGCCCATTTAAATTTGTTATTGCCGATATAGCCGACACTTGCGAGCTCAATGAGGATAGGCTAATGCTCATGTCTAATACAGCCTAGAGGAAGTATAGAACAGCTGTCACCACAGGGGCAGTAGGATCAATGTCTTGCCCACCAAAAAAACGCAAACTTGTTTCAGATTTAGGCATAGGTGTTGTAGGTAGAGTACCGTCTCGCACACAACAAAGTGGAGATCACTCTGGAGCGAATCTGGAGCAACTGTAGTTGCCCAGCTTCCCCTTTTAGCGCACCTGCTTGCAGCCCCAGTCTGCGTATGTTGTGGATTGCCTATGACAACCATGTTCTCCGTTGACAGCCTCAAGAGGAATCTCATTACGAGAAATGTTGGGGGAAAAATATATAGGCTAGATTGCAGCCCCAAGGAGAGACCAGAGCAACCGTTGAGGTATGAGGAAAAAAAGAATAATGGGGGTGGGGCCTAATTAGGCCTTTAATTTATGATATTCACTGGTCCTGAGGGAGTGGTCAAGAAACGGAGCTCTATCACTAGTATGTTGCCATGTTGGCTTCAGGAAAGTATATTATATGTACGTGTTTTAAACTTTTTTTTTTTTACATTTCTTTGGTTACTTCCAGGACTTAAGATGGCCACGGGCAGAAATTCTAGGGGGGGGGGGGGGTTTCAGAGTGATTTCTCGCCAAATAAAGCATGAAGACATAGATAGATGGCTGAGTGGCTGAGTTTGCTTTGAATATTAAAAATGAATTAAATAGTGTTTTTGGCTTGTGGTGCTCAGATGCAGTGTAGTTCAACCTTAAAGGCAAAACTTTTGTTTAGTATTGGATAGAGCATGGAAGGGCTAGGAAATCTGTCATGCTTTTATTGCAGTCTATGAAGAGTTATCTCCTATATTTGTCCTGGTGAGCATTGTCACAGAGAACAGAAATCCTGAATTTTAGAGTTGTCAGAGTAACAGGTGAGGAGAAGTTTTCCAAAGGGGACATATGTTGGGCCATGTGGTGTCACAAGGCTTGTTTGAAGTGACAGAGCCCATATCCCTATTTATATCCCTGCAATACCTGCTGGTCTCATTGTAAAAATTGTATAGCTTCAAAGGGGAATTCCCTCATCTTGGTGAATAGTAAATTTTATCCTGATGATCAATCGCAATACACACAATGGGGGGACTGACAAAGTTCCTACTCTATTATAATGGTACAGGAAACTAGGAAAAGTGGCATGCATCACATTACTAAAGCAGATAGACCTGTTTCAAGTCGTTCTTTGCCACCCATGCCAGTTTCTAATTTAAAGTGAAATTGAAAATGGT
This sequence comes from Lithobates sylvaticus, assembly GCA_028564925.1. Classification (NCBI taxonomy): domain Eukaryota; kingdom Metazoa; phylum Chordata; class Amphibia; order Anura; family Ranidae; genus Lithobates; species Lithobates sylvaticus. The sequence continues at coordinate 61,083,748 of CM053034.1, read as the reverse complement.
GTGAGTTCTGCATCTAATTAACAAAGGGATCGCAGCAGTTTTCAATATGAAAAACTGCAACAAATACCTGCCAGATTGGACCTAATGTACTGGATGTAAACTGCCTGCCACTAATTTGGCAGGCAGCTCACATGCCTCTCTCTGCCCGTGCGGTTAACCCACTACATGGGCAGAGCCCTTGTATTATGGCATGACCAAACCCTGAGCTTTTTTCAAAAAGCTGTTACTGTAACTGCTTAGAGAGGAACTAACGTCATCATACTTACTCCTCCCTGCCTCCTTCTACGTGCGGCGTATATTTATTTCCAGTTTTTGCCTACACTCACCATATAAGATAACCCCCCTTTCCGAGGCTTCATATTTCCTTCTTCTTGATGGAGCTGGATCCATACCAGTGGCGTACTAAGGGGGGTGCGGGGGGGGCGGGCCGCACCGGGTGCCACACACTGGGGGGGTGCCAGGCCGGCGCCCCCCTCCGCGATGGAAGCGGTGACAGCGCGCCGCCGCCGAGCGCTGATATAACACATCAGCGGCGCAGCGGCGCGGTGAGTGACAGGCTGCGCAGGTGAGGTGAGAGGAGGGGGAGGGTGTTCGGCGCGCTCCGCGGCTCTCCGCGGCTCTCCGTGGCTCTGATCTCAGCCGAGCAGAGTGATGCCGCCGGCTCCGCCTCCCCCTCCTCCTTGTAGTGCTGTGTGTCCCGCGCTGACACTCCTGACCTGAGGGAGGAGGTAGGTACATTATGGGTTGTAGGGGGGGTCTGTACTAAAGGGGGGGGGGTTTCTACTGAAGGGGGGGGGTCATTCTGTACTGAAGGATGGGGTCACTCTGTACTGCACGGGGGTCTGCATTGTAGTAGGGGGGTCTGTACTGAAGGGGGGGTTGTACTGACGGGGGGGGGGGTCACTCTGTACTGCACGGGGGTCTGCATTGTAGTAGGGGGGGGTCTGTACTGAAGGGGGGGTTTGTACTGAAGGGGGGGTCTGCATTGTAGTAGGGGGAGTCTGTACTGAAGGGGGGGTTTGTACTGAAGGGGGGGGTCACTCTGTACTGAAGGGGGGGTCTGCATTGTAGTAGGGGGGGTCTGCATTGTAGGGGGGGTCTGTACTAAAGGGGGGGGGGCTCTGCATTGTAGGGGGCGTCTCCACTGTAGGGGGGTCTGTACTGAAGGGGGGGTCTGCACTGTAGGGGGGTTGTGCAGGGGTGGGGGTCTGTATTGTAGGGGGGTCTGTATTGTAGGCGGGTCTGTGTAACATGCAGGGGGTCCAGAGCTGCTAGGGGGGGTGTCTGTGTAACATACAGGTGTCCAGAGATGCAGGGTGCTGTGTAATGTAAAGGGGTCTAGAGGTGCATGGTGATGTGTAATGTAAAGGGGTCTAGAGGTGCAGGGTGCTGTGTAATGTAAAGGGGTCCAGAGGTGCTTTGTAATGTAAAGGGGTCCAGAGGTGCTTTGTAATGTAAAGGGGTCCAGAGGTGCTGTGTAATGTAAAGGGGTCTAGAGGTGCAGGGTGCTGTGTAATGTAAAGGGGTCTAGAGGTGCATGGTGCTGTGTAATGTAAAGGGGTCTAGAGGTGCAGGGTGCTGTGTAATGTAAAGGGGTCCAGAGGTGCTTTGTAATGTAAAGGGGTCTAGAGGTGCTTTGTAATGTAAAGGGGTCTAGAGGTGCAGGGTGCTGTGTAATGTAAAGGGCTCCAGAGGTGCAGGGTGCTGTGTAATGTAAAGGGGTGCTGTGTAATGTAAAGGGGTCTAGAGGTGCAGGGGGGTGTGTAATGTACACAGTAGTGACAAAGAGATATTTAAGGATGCAGAGGTATGCAGGGAGCACAGTGGGGTGTTTTTACGTTTTAAGGTGGGGGGGGGGGGTGCCAGATATAGGATCCGCCCCGGGTGCCAAATGCACTAGGTACGCCCCTGATCCATACCGCGCTAAGCCATACACAGGAAGCAATGTATTCTATTAATAAATACAAAGCCTGCTCAGATTGGCAGAGGCTGTAACATCATCAGCCCGCACCTCTCTGACTCTCAAAACCAATCCGAGCAAGCCACTGTATGTACTAAATAGTGTAATATGTGGTTTTGAGTTTTTTTTATAAAATCTGTGAGTGGTGCCCAAATTTTGTTGCATAGTGTAACATGTTCTAGAATCAACAAGTGAATATTGTCGATTAGTAATTATACTTGGCAAAATCTATTTTAATGCAGAATTCAATCTTTTAAACACCCTTCATGATTTCTTGGAATAAGTCAATGATGTACTTACTGCTGGTTTTAAAACACATTCACAGGAGATCATAAAGTATGTCATGCACACCCTTTGGAATTCCATCAGTCCTCTGCTTGGTTTTGTTAAAGGTCGTGGAGATTAGATGTGTTCATGCTGGACCTTCCTTCATAAGTGTGCTCCCTCCCTGACCACTGTGGTGGTTGCACAGACAGGCACATGGCCAGAGCTGGAAGACTAGTTCTCCATCAGGCCCATCTTGCTTTTGATCGACAGCTATGGAATCCACTTACTGCCATGCACTATCAGTCAATACCAAAACAGGTATGATGGGGAACTAGTCTTTCATTCAACAGGTGCTGTGACTGTGGAGAGTAGTTCTCTTTTAGGCCCGTCTCCCCTGTGACATCACCAGAATCCTGACTCTTCTTTTTAGATTCCCTGCCGAAGAGTTGAAAGGTGCTGGGGAAAGAGCCCTATGTGGGAAGCTGTCACATTCTTGACAGCTACCCCCCACAGACATGCCCCACTCTGAGCACTCGGAAGACGAGACCATTGCCCGCTTGTAGGCTCTGAGGAAAGGGTTGCTCCCCTGAAACGCATCAGCCATTCACTAGAGGAAGCATCAGATCCTCCCGGTATTTAAGAATCGAGGTTGGAAGTTCATAGCAGTGGACGTATTCATCCATCCATGTATTTGCCTTTACCGTGTACTCGTTTGTGAGTAGTAATTTTGCTGTTTTTATCTATTTTAATAAAGCCTTTTTAGTGGTAATGCGCAAAGGTCGGTGCGCCCTTCTGTTTCTTCTGTTTCCACTCTGAGCACTGGCATCTCTCTGTATGCCACTTCAGAGCTGGTCCTTTTTACCGCCATTTTGTTAAATCTGTGGACTGGCGGTAATTGTTCAAGAATCTGTCTCAGCCACAGCAACAGGTTCTTAAAGTGGCGGTAGTTTACAATGGCATGAGTGGTGTGGAAAGAAGCTAAGAGAATAGTAGGGTTTAGGGATATTCCTCAGGAGATTCCCATCTGGAATAATCCAGCATTTGAACAGCTGAGAGGAAATCCAGATGGAAACAGAAAGGTGTGATTGTATTAGAGCTGTTTTATGAGCACGGAACTATGCGAACATTTGAATACCTAAATAAACAACATGATATAGCACATAAACACTTTTATAATTACTTAAAATTAAGACATGCCTTGTAGGCATAATTTGGCAAGCAGAATCTTAACCACTTGCCGCCCGCCCTATAGGCAAAAGACGTCTGCAAAGTGGTTTCAAAACCCTGACCGGACATCATATGACGTCCTCAGGATTTTGAGCCGCTGCTCGTCCCCGGGCGCACGCATCGCGGCGATCGTTGTTGCGGGTGTCAGTCTGACACCCCGCAACTACGATCTCGGTAAAGCGTCTCCAACGGAGACTCTTTACCACGTGATCAGCCGTGTCCAATCACGGCTGATCACAGTGTAAATAGGAAGAGCCGGTGATCGGCTTTTCCTCACTCGTGTCTATCAGATACAAGTAGAGGAGAGCCGATCGGCTGCTCCTCTGACAGGAGGGGTCTATGCTGATCGATTATCAGCGCAGTCCCACCGAGGATGCCCACACTGGACCACCAGGGACGCCACCAGACCACCAGGGATGCCCAGCACCAGGTATGCCACCCTAGACCACCAGGGATGCCAGTCGGTGCCCACAATGGATGCCAATCAGTGCCCACAATGGATGCCAATCAGTGCCCACAGTGGGCATCACTGATTGGCATGCATTATTGTTTGGCACTGATTGGCATCCATCAGTACAAAACAAATACAATGCCCCCTATCAGTGCCCATCCGTGCCACCTAACAGTGCCCATCTGTGCCACCTATTAGTGCCCATCCATGCTCATCCGTGCTGCCTATCCATGACCATCTGTGCCGCCTATCCATGCCCATCCATGCCGCCTATCCATGCCAATCTGTGCCAGCTATCAGTGCCAATATGTGCCACCTATCAGTGCCATCCGTGTCGCCCATCAGTGTCACCTATCAGTGCCACATATCAGTGCCCATCAATGCCACATCATCAGTGCCACTTCATTGGTGCCACCTCATCTGTGCCCCCTCATCGATGCCCATCAGTGCTGCCTTATCAGTGCCCGTCAGTGCAGCCCCATCAGTGCCCATCAGTGAAGGAGAAAACTTAGGAGAAAACTTACTTATTTGCAAAGTTTTGAAACTGAAACAAAAAAAACATATTTTTTTTTTTTTTAAATTTTTCTGCCTTTTTTTATTTGTTTAGCAAAAAAAACGTAGAGGTGATCAAATACCACCAAAAGAAAGCTCTATTTGTGGGGAAAAAATGATAAAAATGTAATTTGGTTACAGTGTAGCATGACCGCGCAATTGTCATTGAAAGTGCGACAGCGCTGAAAGCTCAAAATTGGTCTGGGCAGGAAGGTGCTTAAGTGCCCAGTATTGAAGTGGTTAAGATATCAAAATACCCCCTTATAGGAATCCTGAAGTCACAGGGGCTGAAGGGAATGATATTCATATTGTACTCATTTCTATTACAAGCTAAAATAGGCAGAGAACCATTGAAAGTAAGAGATAAATGGCAGGTTTTGATCCCAGATATGACAGACAAGAAATGGGAGGAGATATGTTCCACGCATTTGATGGTATCGCCACTAGATAATAACAAGATGACACAATTGTATATAATGCACCAGATATATCTTAGCCCCATTAGATTATATAAAATGGGTAGAAGGTCAACATCAGAATGATTTCAGCCATTTGATTTGGTCATGTAGAGAGGTAATAGAATATTGGAGTCAAGTAATGAGAAAATGATCTGAAATTATTAAAAGACTGGTGCCTTGTACTCCTGAAGTATGTTTGTTGGAGGTGTTGAACGATGAAGAATGGTCGAGATCTTTTTGCAAAAAAACACTTTTTCAGGCTCAAAATCAGATTGCTAAGAGATGGATACAAGTTATAACTCCTTCTATCAGAGAATGGATGAATGCAGTTAATCATATCAAAGCATATGAAAAAGTTATGTCTGAAAGTAGGATAAACAGAAATGTCAGAACATTTGGAGTAAATGTGGAAGGCGCTAGTGAGAGAAAGAGTGAATGAATAGAATGATTATTGTAGAAATTTGTAAATGAAAATGTAATTTTTATTACTATGTATTTTTTTGATATGCAATAAAGAATATTAATAAAAAAATAAAAAGCGCAGATAGTTTTAAAGGAAACTACACCTAGAAAATGTATGTAAATGCACTGTTGAGTTCCTCATATCGTCACATTACAATGAGTAAAGGCGCCCACGTTGCTGTTGGATATGTTGGCAGTCCTTACCGTTGAAAACATCCCCAGATTATGTTTGTTTTTGCAGCTGCTGCTTGGAATTTAGTGATGCTGCTGAGACTATTGTTAATTAGTCCTTCTTCACCTCACTTTGCCCTACTGCATTCCAATTAACTCAGTGTTGTTCCTACTGCCTAAGTTCACGATCTCACATTTTTCAAGATAGAATTTCACTTGCCATTTAACCCCTTCCCAGTGGCCTTACTGTAAATTAACGTCTTCCTAGGCACGTCCCCATGCTGGGAGGACAATAACGTTTTTTTTTTTTTGTTTTTTTTAGAGAACAGTTAGAATCTCTTTGTTCTCACTAGATTTTTCAGATGTCGGGTTATAGCCCCATACAGGTCAATATGAACTGATACTGGATATAAGACTAGAAGCTGCTGTTGTGATCCTAGGTTTGGGAATACATAGCTATATGTTGACGAGGAGAACTTCCTAATGATGCTAGATTTTTAAATTATTGTTAATATTATTGATTGTTACATTTTATACAGACCTTCTTTTTTTTAACATTGGTGTTCTATAATAAGGTAAAGTTCAGTGCCCTGCCAGGATTTTAATTTAGTGTTTTAGTAAACTTTCTGAAATAAAAATAATTTTTTCATTTACTGTATTTGATTGAGATTTATATATGTATACAATGCTATCAGGGCAATTCAGAAAGAGTGTCTAAGAGCTTCATAGAATTCTGACATGGCTCCGCACAACAAATGTCTATTTTAGGTGACAGATTCATTGTACCTGTTATAAGGAGGTAGGTACATGAACCTGAGGCAGGGGCATTCGTACAGGGGTCACCGTTACGACACAGCCCCATGCTCCAGGGGGCCTGTGCGGCCCCCCTGTACCCAGTGGTGTATTTGGGTTATGTTCTGCCCTAGGCCTGACTAAACTCATGCACCCCCTAATTTAAATATGACCCACCCCTTCAAGTCAAGGCCACACCCCTTCCTGTTTAAGACCCACCCTATCATCTGTAAACTACAGCCCTTCCTCTTTAGGCTCCACCTTTTCCTCTTAGAGCTTAGAGTGGGGACAGAGAGGGACACCAGGGACAGAGAGGGAAGCAGTGAGATGAGGAGAGAGAGGGACGCTGGGGACAGACAGAGAGGGACACATTTGCGATAAGGACAGAGAGGGACGCTGGGGACAGACAGAGGGACGCAGTGCGATGAGGACAGAGAGGGATGTAGTGCGGACAGGGGACACAGATGGACGCTGGGAGGGAGGACACCGTGTGGGGGTGGGAACACAGGGGGACCCCGTGGGAGGGGGGAACCAGGAGAGTATCATGGGACCTCCTGTGGCCCTGTTGGGGTCCAGGCCCCCTACACCTGTACTGCTCCCCCGATGGTGGCGACCCTGGTGTCTCTAGACTCTTGTAAAAAATTAAAAGTACACAGCCTCACCCGATGCCTGCAATAATAAGAATCTCTCATGGCGTGCTGCTCTCCCGCATAGTGCCACCCTAGGCTTGGGCCTTGTCAGCCTAGGCCAAGAAACAGCACTGCCTGTACCACTGGATAGGAGGGCGGTGGGGGCAGCAGCATGTATGAGGAACTGATCCCCCATGTAGCTGCTGAATGCCCACTTCTCCCTCCAGCAGACATTCAGCGGCTGCAGGAGGGAAATGGTTCCTCCACATGCTGCTCCTTCCTCCTCCCTATCCCTGTTCTGCTGCCCCCCCCCCGCAGCGCTTCCGGGTTTCCCCCTCCCACCGGCTGCTGTGGGGGATCTGTCAGGATGGAGAGAGGGAAAGGGGCTGGTAAATGTGTAATTTACCAGCCCCTTCCTGTTTTAATGAATAGAATCAGTGATCTTGAACCGGGGGGTGCTCTCGCTGCTCTGCTCCTACCAGCGGCTCCTTGGCAGCCTCTGCCTCCCGCATGTTCTCTTCCTCCAGGCCCCCAGTAAGCCTGTCCTCCGGACCGCGTGGTTCTTGGAGCAGAGAGGAGGTTGAGGAATCAAGGATTTGGGAGCGCCGGGGTGGCTGCGCCCACTCCTGTTTGCCTCTTCGGTGGTCAGGGAGGGAGTGGAGCTCTTCTCCCTCCTGGGCTCTCACATCTAACTGTCCTCCTCGCTGGCCACCTTCCCCGAATCCCCGCCGCTGTTTGCTGCTACGCTCCCGCTGCCGCCAAACTCTGCATAAACGGCCCACTGAGCCATCGGCCCACCGGGAAAACTCCTGGTAGTCTCGATGGCCAGTACATGCCTGGTTCCAAAGTTCTTCCATTTATGTATAATGGAGGCTGTGCTCATTGGGACTTGCTGCAGAAATTTTTCTGTACCCTTCCCCAGATCTGTGCTTCGATACAATCCTGTCTTGGAGGTCTACAGACAATTCCTTGGACTTCATGGCTTGGTTTGTGATCTGACATGCCTTGTTAACTGTGGGACCTTATATAGACAGGTGTGTGCCTTTCCAAATCATGTCCAATCAACTGAATTTACCACAGGTGAACTCCAATCAAGTTGTAGAAACATCTCAAGGATAATCAGTGAAAACGGGATGCACCTGAGCTCAATTTTGAGTGTCATGGCAAAGGCTGTGAGTACTTACTGTATGTACATGTGATTTTGTTTAATTTTAGTAAACTTACAAAGATTTAAAAAAATATTCTTTCACGTTCTCATTATGGGGTATTGTTTGTAGAATTTTGAGGAAAATAATGAATTTAATCTATTTTGGAATAAGTCTGTAACAGAACAAAATGTGGAAAAAGTAAAGTGCTGTGAATACTTTCCAGATGCACTGTAGTAAATTGTGTTTACTATGCCTCAGTTTATGAATGAATGGGAACCTCTGTACAGAGTGTTTCCTTCATTCTGTACAGCTGAGGCTGCAGAGAAAGGGAATGAGGACTCTGTCCTCGGGCCCTTTCTCTGTCTCAAAAGTGAGACATCGGGGGTCTGTTTAGACCCCTGATATTTCACCAAATCCCTGCAATGGGAGTCCTAGAAATATGTAAAAAATAACTTAAAATAAATAAATAAATAAAAATAAATAAATAAAATACAATAAAATTATAAAAAATTATTAAAAAAAACCCAACAAAAATAAAAAACCTTTTGACAGCAGTGGTGGAACTACCAGGGTCACAAAAGTAGCACTTGCGACTGGGCTCTGGTGTCCTGCCACCGTGAGGGGACCTCAAGAGGGCAGGAAAGTGGCCCGCTGTGTGACCATAATAAAAGGGTCCCACGATGAGAGTAAAGGGCCCTGGGATCATTGGAAAGGGCCCCCGGTCGGGGGTCAGAAGGGCCCTTCATGGCTTCTTGCATCAGGGGCCCTGAAGGTTCTAGTTACGCCTCTGACCTGAGGCAAGCATCACGAGTGGAGGTGCACTTAGGCCGGACATACAGACACCCTGCCCTCATTGCAGCTGTCACGCAGTTTTATTTTCTTGGGGAAGAATGGGGGGTGGTGGAGGGGGGTGGTTGGGAAAGCCCCCGATGGGGATTTAGAGACACTAGTTCCCCATCAGGTCTATTCCCCTTGTGATTGACAGCAGGCAGTGGGTGGATCCTTAGCCAATAGACAGCATGCTATTGGCTATAGAATTCACCTACTACCTGCCGTCAATTACAAGGTGAAAGTGGACCTGATGGAGAACGAGTGTCTCAGCTTCCACATCAGTCTCTGCCGGCTGCAGAGTCACTGGTTGACAGGAGGCTGTCGGCTGTGAAGCTGACAGCATTCTTAACAACCAGTGACAGGGAGGGGGTAGTGGTGGAATATATGCCGGTCTGCTACACTGTGTACTGTTAGTGGAGTGTGGCTTGTTACTGTGTGTCTCTAGTCCCCCTGCTCCCATTTTTTTTTTTTTTTTGTCCTAATAGTGAGGTCCCCCAACCCAGAGATCAGGATAACATCACATGTGGATCAGGACTAGTACACACAGGGGAACCTGTGATTACTTTCTGCTCCCATTAAATGTCTTAGGACCGCTCTGGGACTTTCATCCATCCTGCCTGCCAGATCTGCTCCCGCTGCTGTCTGTTGTGATAGAGGCGCTGCCTATTCATTTATTTAAATGTTAATGTGATGATCTTTACCTTCCTTTAATTTAATAAAATGTGCGATTGCGCTTTTGGTTTGTTTTTACCCCTATACACAGGTACTTTGCCTGTCCCTGTACACCTACATAAACCTAAAGAAAGACAATTCTGCACTGCTATTATATGAACTTAAATATCAGAAATGTACAAACAAATTGGTATTGTGAAAATATACTCATATGCATATACACTTTTAGGTGGGTGCTAATTAGGTTCAGTTAGGTAAGTGTTAAGTAAATTTGCCAGAGCCTTACATTTCTTTAGGCCTCGTTGTTTAATTTGGACAGGAGGAGTGATAGGGCAAGAGGAGCTGGAAGTAGCTGCAAAGAGGATGGAGTAGACTGGGATATCATCCAGGACTTTCCTGAACTGACACGGGAGGATCGCAGGAGTCAAGATAGGCAGGTGAGGCCCATCCACATACCACAATGTCTTTCAGAGGGGCGTTGGTCAGTTCACTATGGGAAAGGAACTTTAACTACACTCCGGAACCAAAAGGAAGAGGCAGCTCATATTTCTCAAAACAACCTTGTAACGTACTGCAACTAAGAAGAATAAAGCTATTTTAAAAAGTTTGATTGTCTGCTGATGTAATTTGTGCAGGGGTGGAAGAACAGAGGCAAGTTAACAGTAAAGGTATGAACACACACAGCAGCTCCCAAGGGAGTAGTGCGCTACATGGAGGTCCCACCGAGATATTCATCTTTCTGTTAGCCCGTTACCCCTAGCAACTCCAGAGACAGACCCTGCAAACCAGTGACTGTACCCCGTGTAGTCATACGTGACCATCACAAGCGGCACCTTGCCCTTTTGTACAGAGGTATCTGGCGTGGGAACAGCGCCAGCACCGCCACTGTTTGCTAAAAAGACTGTCCTGCTACACAGTTGGAAATGTGCTGGGAGTTGCTTATGTCGCTGTAGCCCGTGGATAAAACATGGACACGAAGGGAGGTGCGGCCGGGAACTAGGGAGATGTTGGTTCCTTACAGTGGGGCATCGCAAGAGACATTTCTAATGTGCTTCAGTGACTGCTGCTATAACTTGAAGTTCCACAGTGCCTGCCACCAGGGGTCGCTGGAGTGAGACAACCCTCCAGTGTCCTGCGTGCCACGCGCTGCTCACACAGCGGAGGAAGATAGCGCGGAGTGGTCAGAGCGCACCCGCCATACAGCAGACCACTGAGATGCAGGACCAGATCCTTGTGGACACCGGTATTGGCCTGGAACTTACCGGTGGGCTGGCACTGGGAGTCATTGATGGAGTGGAGATACTGTGTATGCTTTGTCCCGGCTGTCGGAAGCCCACAATGGGAGTGAACGCCTGGGCCCGGTGCGGCCATTGCAGCATGCAGCTTACGAGACTGGGACCTGAATAGCAGGAGGTGAAGTACTACTCCGTCAGCTCTGCCACCGGACTCTGCCTGCCTCAAGCCCGGATGACTCGGAAGGCCAGAGAGGGCTGCTTAACACCTGAGACAACCACAGAGGAGTTCCAGCCTGATTCCATGGAGTCGGAAGTGCCGGAGGTCCAAAGGCCTGTGGCTGTCAGGGAAATACCGTACTGTCAGGGAAATACCGTACTTCGTCGCCGGGTTCCGGGTATGCGCACGCGCGGTAGAGCGGCTCAGCGAACAATACAGGTACGCCGGGTAGCGGGTGCGCATGCGCGGGTCCATGGCGCTCGGGTATCTGATGCAGCTCAGCCAGTGCGGCTCACCGCTGTGCGCGGCGCTGACAGAGGACGAGTGTGCATGCGCACTCGTCCGGGTATCCCACCTGACCACTTACCTGGCCTATAAAAGGCTTCCTCTGTCTCTTCACAAATCGCTGGTTTGTTGTCTCTTCCTGAGTCCTGGCTCCAGTCCTTGTATCCAGTATCCTGTATCCTGTACCTTGTATCCAGTACCTTGTATCCTGTACCTGCTTGATTACCTGTGCCTGACCCGGAACCCGCTTGACCACCGCTGCTGTTACCTGTGTTTGACCCCTGGCCTGCATTCTGGATACCTCTGCTGCCTGATTACCTGTGCTTGACCCTCGGCCTGCTTACTGGACATTCTCTGAGTTACTTACCTGTGTTTGACCCCTGGCCTGCTTCCTGGATACCTCTGCTGCCTGATTACCTGTGCTTGACCCTCGGCCTGCTTACTGGACATTCTCTGAGTTACTTACCTGTGTTTGACCCCTGGCCTGCTTTCTGGATACCTCTGCTGCCTGATTACCTGTGCTTGACCCTCGGCCTGCTTACTGGACATTCTCTGAGTTACTTACCTGTGTTTGACCCTGGCCTGCTTCCTGGATACCTCTGCTGCCTGATTACCTGTGCTTGACCCTCGGCCTGCTTACTGGACATTCTCTGAGTTACTTACCTGTGTTTGACCCCTGGCCTGCTACTGGATACCTCTTCTGCCTGATTGCCCGTGCTTGACCTTCGGCTTGCCTACTGGACATTCTCTGAAGTTACCTGTGTTTGACCCTCTGCTCGGTGTTCTGGACTTCTAGTTCTCACATGCACCTAAGGGTCCTCCTCCAGTACACGTTCTGGTACCTACATAACCTCTGCCTCATCACGGTCCTGCCAGGTGTCTACTTCCAGTGCCGCATCAGCCTCTCCTGGTCAACGTCGCTACTGCACACCACCTGCAACACACCTGCTGGCAACCCGTGCATCTTTGTGCCCGGTGACCTCTGTATCCACTCCAGAGGCATCGTGCACCTAGTCGCAAGGGGAGCAGCTCTCAGCATTTCGGCCCGGGTGAGTACCTCTGACAGTACAAACCAGCCAATGTCCGAGGCCGACAGAGCTGGTTCACCCCTTGAGGCCTTATGCCAGCAGGTGACAGCCCTTACTCAGGCTGTACAACGCCTCCAGGATGGATACTTCCAGATCGAGGGACGTCTCCAGCACTTGACCCTCTCTCCTAATCAAGCGGACCAGTCACCTCCTGCAGCCAGCACCTCCACTCTCTCTCAAGCACCTGGAGGTGCTCTCCCTGCTTACGTCATGTCTAACCCTGATCCCAGGGTCCCCACACCAGAACGTTTTTCCGGGGATCGAAAGAAGTTTCGCTCTTTTAAGAATGCCTGTTTACTACACCTGGCCCTGCAACCCAGGACTTTTCAGTTGGAATCCACCAAGGTGGGTTTCATTATCTCTCTGCTCTCCGATGAACCCCAATCCTGGGCACACCACTTGATGGAACAAAAGAGCTCACAGCTGGATTCTGTAGAGACTTTCTTCTCCGCCATGGCAGCACTCTATGAGGACTCCCAACGCACAGGTACGGCGGAATCCACTCTGCACACCCTATCCCAGGGTAGAAGGCCCGTAGAGGACTATATAGTAGATTTTCGCAAATGGGCCGCAGATACAGAGTGGAATGAGTCTGCTCTGAAGTACCAATTCCGTTTGGGACTCTCCGAAGTATTAAAGGACGAACTGGCCCGGGGAGAAGTTCCAACCACGCTGTCAGACCTCTGCCAACTTGTCACTAAACTTGATCGTCGGTTGCGGGAACGACGGGCAGAGAAGCTCCAAAGTCCCCGGCCCACCTGGATGATGCCCCGGGTTCCCTTGGCACCTGCTCCGTCTTGGAACTCCCGCTCGTCCCCCCATGGGGAACCCATGCAGTTGGGCCTGGCACGGTCCCCCCTGTCTGCTGCAAAAAGACTTCGTCGTCGACAAGCTAACCTCTGTCTCTACTGCGGAGGCACCGGTCATTATCTACAGAAATGCCCAGTGAGACCCAGTAAGTGCCCTTCTCGGTCCCTCTTGAGCTCACACACTACTGGAGTTCCCCATTCTCATTTGACTGTTCCACTCTCCCTACAGGTGGCGGGAGAGGCCTTCCAGCTGGGAGCCATCCTTGATTCAGGGGCATGCAGTTGCTTCATGGACTTGACCCTGGCACGGCACCTGAACCTTCCTTTGAAGACCAAGAAGCAACCTCTCCAAGTTCAGTTGGCTGATGGCTCTCCACCCTGCTCAGGACCTGTGACCCAGGAGACCGATCCCATCCTGACCTACACCAATTCGGGGCACCATGAACTCTTACGCTTCGATATAATTCACTCTCCAATGTTTCCTATCATCCTGGGGTATCCTTGGTTACAGGCCCACAACCCTCGGATTGACTGGAACAGCAGAGAAGTGGTGTTTTCTTCCCCCTACTGCCTGCAGCACTGCTTCCCGGACGTCACCTCAAAACCTCCCACCTGTCTTGCCATGCAACCCAGTCCCAAGGACTTGCAACATGTTCCAGCACCCTATCGGGATTTTATGGACATCTTCGACGGGAAAAAGGCTGAAGTTCTTCCTCCTCACCGTTCATATGACTGTCCAATTGATCTCCTGCCAGGGGCTGAGATCCCCTTCGGAAGAATCTTCCCCTTATCAGAGACCGAACTAGAAGCCCTGCGGGTGTATATCGATGAAAACCTTGCTAAAGGGTTCATTCAACCATCCTCTTCTCCAGCAGGGGCTGGGATCTTCTTTGTGGAAAAAAAAGACGGTTCTCTCAGACCCTGTGTGGACTACAGGGAACTCAACAAAATCACCATCAAGAACAGGTACCCACTCCCACTCATCCCCGAACTTTTCCAGCGGCTCAGGACTGCCAAAATCTTCACCAAGCTCGATCTACGTGGGGCCTACAACTTGGTAAGAATACGTTCTGGGGATGAGTGGAAAACGGCCTTCAGATCAAGATTCGGTCACTTTGAGTACCTGGTCATGCCCTTCGGGCTCTGCAACGCCCCAGCCACCTTCCAGCATCTTGTCAACGACATCTTCCGTGAGTATCTGGATAACTTCCTCATTGTTTACCTTGACGATATTCTGATTTTCTCCGACTCACTAGAAATCCACCGTCAACATGTCCGGAAGGTCCTTCTCATCTTACGTAAGCATGGACTCTATGTCAAAGGGGAGAAATGCGAGTTTGAGACAGATACCATCCAGTTCCTGGGCTTCATCATCACCACCGGAGGAGTTCTGATGGACCCACAAAAGGTGAAGGCAATCCAGGAATGGCCTGCCCCCACGGACAAGAGGTCAGTTCAACGCTTTATTGGGTTTGCAAACTTCTATAGACGGTTTATTCAGGGGTTTTCTGCCATTGTGTCCCCGATCACGCAACTTACCCGCCAGCATACCAAATTCCAATGGACTCCCCAAGCGCAAAGCGCATTTGAAAAACTCAAGGAACTTTTTTCGTCTGCACCCATCCTGAAGCACCCTGACCCAGAACTCCCTTATGTGCTAGAAGTAGACGCTTCTGACTCTGCTACGGGAGCAATCCTGTCACAGAGAAGTGGCCCAAAGGCCTTGCTCCACCTGGTCGCCTTCGCCTCCCGAAAATTAAGTCCCCCAGAAAAGAATTATGATGTAGGCGACCGGGAATTACTTGCGATTAAGTTCGCCCTAGAAGAATGGAGATATCTGCTGGAAGGAGCCTCCCAACCCATTCTCATCTTCACGGATCACCGCAATTTAGAGTACCTTAGGGCAGCTAAACGCCTAAGACCCAGACAGGCCCGTTGGGCCTTGTTCTTTTCCCGATTTAACTTTCACATCACTTATCGTCCCGGCTCCAAGAATGGCAAGGCTGACGCCTTATCCCGCATGTTTCTGAACACAGAGTCTTCTAAAGAACCTGCCACCATTCTGTCTGCACATAACTTCCTCCATGCCATCCAACCTGACCTAACCGTAGCCCTTAAACAAGCCTCCAATCAATTTTCTGTTCCCTCATTACCCTTTCTTGAAAAGAAACAGGACTTACTTTGGGCCCATGGCCGAATATTTGTTCCTCCTCCAGTCAGGCTCCAAGTTCTGCAGGCCCTCCACGACCACAAAATGTCTGGCCATTTTGGAATGCAAAAGACGGCCGACTTGGTAAGTCGGTCCTACTGGTGGCCAGGCTGGAGAAAGGACTGCCAAAATTATGTACTTTCCTGTAACACCTGCCAGAGAAACAAGGGGTCCAACATCAAGTCCTGGGGTCTGCTGAGACCTCTACCCGTTCCTGAACGTCCATGGAAGGAGATTTCCATGGACTTTATTGTAGACTTGCCTCCCTCAGATTCCTTCACCACGATTCTGGTTGTGATAGATCGCCTCTCAAAGATGGCCCACTTTTTGCCCATGAAGGGTACCCCTTCGGCTGCCTCCACCACGGACATTTTCATCAGGGAAATTGTAAGGCTACACGGGGTACCAGCCAATATCACTTCAGACCGGGGGGTACAGTTCACCTCGAAGTTTTGGAGAGACCTCTGCAAATCCCTAGAAATTAAATCTTCCATGTCCTCAGCATACCACCCACAAACCAATGGCCAGACCGAGCGGACCAATCAGACTCTTGAGCAATATCTGAGATGTTTCTGTTCCTACTCTCAAGACGACTGGTCAGGCCTGTTACCTTACGCAGAGTTTGCTTACAATAACTCCCTACATTCTGCCATTAACCAAACGCCCTTTTGGGCAAACTACGGATATCACCCCTCTTTTCTTCCAGATTCCATTCCAGACGTCTCTACTCCAGCAGCACAGGAACTGGTCAAACATATCCAGGACAACTTCCTCCAAATCCAACAGGCCATGAAGGAAGCGCAAAAGGGGTATGAGGTACAGTACAACCGGGGCAGGAAGGAATGTCCACCGTTCAAGGTTGGTGAGAAAGTTTGGTTATCAACTGCTAATTTGAAACTCCCCTGTCCATCCCGGAAACTCGGTCCCAGGTTCATCGGTCCTTTTGAGGTCAAGAGGGTGATCAACCCAGTCGCATTTGAACTAGACTTACCCAGTTCCTATAAGATCCATCCAGTATTCCATGCCTCTTTACTTAAACCTGTAATTGCCAATTCCTTCCCTGACAGGCAGATGCCACTTCCTCCACCCATCACCATTCAAGGAGAGGAAGAATTCGAAGTCGAGAAGATCCTGGATTCCCGTAAAAGAAGAGGGCAGGTTCAGTACCTAGTCAAATGGAAGGGTTATCCCCCTGAAGACTGCTCCTGGGAACCAGCTGAAAATATCCATGCCCCCCGATTAATACGAGAATACCACCGAAGACACCCTGATTTGGGCATCCGGAGGCTGCCCTTAGGGGGGGGGGGCACTGTCAGGGAAATACCGTACTTCGTCGCCGGGTTCCGGGTATGCGCACGCGCGGTAGAGCGGCTCAGCGAACAATACAGGTACGCCGGGTAGCGGGTGCGCATGCGCGGGTCCATGGCGCTCGGGTATCTGATGCAGCTCAGCCAGTGCGGCTCACCGCTGTGCGCGGCGCTGACAGAGGACGAGTGCGCATGCGCACTCGTCCGGGTATCCCACCTGACCACTTACCTGGCCTATAAAAGGCTTCCTCTGTCTCTTCACAAATCGCTGGTTTGTTGTCTCTTCCTGAGTCCTGGCTCCAGTCCTTGTATCCAGTATCCTGTATCCTGTACCTTGTATCCAGTACCTTGTATCCTGTACCTGCTTGATTACCTGTGCCTGACCCGGAACCCGCTTGACCACCGCTGCTGTTACCTGTGTTTGACCCCTGGCCTGCTTTCTGGATACCTCTGCTGCCTGATTACCTGTGCCTGACCCTCGGCCTGCTTACTGGACATCCTCTGAGTTACTTACCTGTGTTTGACCCCTGGCCTGCTTCCTGGATACCTCTGCTGCCTGATTACCTGTGCTTGACCCTCGGCCTGCTTACTGGACATTCTCTGAGTTACTTACCTGTGTTTGACCCCTGGCCTGCTTCCTGGATACCTCTGCTGCCTGATTACCTGTGCTTGACCCTCGGCCTGCTTACTGGACATTCTCTGAGTTACTTACCTGTGTTTGACCCCCTGGCCTGCTTCCTGGATACCTCTGCTGCCTGATTACCTGTGCTTGACCTTCGGCTTGCCTACTGGACATTCTCTGAGTTAGTTACCTGTGTTTGACCCCTGGCCTGCTTCCTGGATACCTCTGCTGCTGTTACCTGTGCTTGACCCTCGGCCTGCTTACAGGACATTCTCTGAGTTACTAACCTCTGTTTGACCCCTGGCCTGCCTTTGGATACTTCTTCTGCCTGATTACCCGTCCTTGACCGTCGCTACTGCACACCACCTTCAACACACCTGCTGGCAACCCTGAAGTTACTTGTTTGACCCTCTGCTCGGTGTTCCGGACTTCTAGTTCTCACATGCACCTAAGGGTCCTCCTCCAGTACACGTTCTGGTACCTACATAACCTCTGCCTCATCAGGGTCCTGCCAGGTGTCTACTTCCAGTGCAGCATCAGACTCTCCTGGTCAACGTCGCTACTGCACACCACCTGCACCAGAAATGCTGGACAGGTATGGATCACTTGAACATTTGTTTGTTTGGTACTCCTCAGGAAGATGGCTCTAGTGGGGAGGACGAGTGGTTCATGGAGAGCTCCATTTCTGCCAGGTGTCTACTTCCAGAGCAGCATCAGCCTCTCATGGTCCACGTCGCTACTGCACACCACCTGCAAGACACCTGCTGGCAACCCGTGCATCTTTGGGCCCGGTGACCTCTGTATCCACTCCAGAGGCATCGTGCACTACTAGTCGCAAGGGGGAGCAGCTCTCAGCATTTCGGCCCGGGTGAGTACCTCTGACACTCCAGCGGGACGTCCAGAGAAGGGTTGCCCAGGAGTGGGGACTAGACTATCCTTAGGTGCCAGAAAAGATCATGGAGACCGTAGAGGCCTCCCGTGAACAGTGGGAGAATGATCTTATCTGGGACTACATGCATGTTCCCAAACCCCAAAGGACACCTGACCATGAGATGTGGGTTAGGTTCCAGGACATATTTCGTGAATGGAGGCAGGGAAGGGCAATTTATAAGGATCGTGTCCTTGTTTAGAAGCCTGGCCAGCACACAAAGAGTTATTCTATTTTGGTCAGAGGGGAAGGGGACACACACAGAAGGTAGAGTGATCCTACAGATATGCTGGACAAAGCCATGGACTGCAAGTGCGCAGACGGGTTAGGGTGGGCTATCCCAAATTGACTTCCAATACAGGGCAACAGCTTAAGTGCCTTACTGGCTAGTTACGGCTAGTTGAAGCCAATTAGAAAGTAGTTTGGCTTCCTCATGTATAAATGTACTGGCGTGTCTGCTCAGGCTGCATTCTGCAGGAGTCTCCCTGACTTCTTTTGAGAGGATGGCAGTCCTGACAGGATCCCACATGTCAATAAACTGTTGATTTTGTAGATAGCCTGTAGGATAGGATGTATGTTCTGTGTGTTTGTTTTCAGGTACATTCGGATGGGACGGTTGTCTAATATTGAAAGAGGATCAAAGAAAGAAGACCTGGGGTAGCTAAAGTATTCCTCCCTCGGGGGGCAGTGCTTTAGCCATCCTTGTAATGATTACTAATTATAGGGACCTATAGTTAGGAAATGCTGTATATAATGTACAAGAGTGATACTGTAAATTCTGTAAATATAAATATAAAAAATATATTGTAAAGCGCTGCATAAACTGTTGGCGCTATATAAATCCTGTAATAAATAAATAAAATAAAATATTATTTTCAGTGTTATGTTATGCTACACACACCACACCAATGGGTATATGAGATGCCTCGTGTTTTAGGAGCTAGGTTAGAACTGTTCTCTGGTTTGTGGATTCATTTTTCCACCACTGGGGACAGTGGTGATCCTAGAGGGGGGTGTATGTAGCGCCCACCACCTTTAGGTGGGTGCTAATTAGGTTCAGTTAGGTAAGTGTTAAGTAAATTTGCCAGAGCCTTACATTTCTTTAGGCCTCGTTGTTTAATTTGGATGGGAGGAGTGATAGAATAGAGGGGGGTGTGGCCACCTACACTCTGCCCTGAAAGATCTCCCTTACTTTCCATTGGAAATGTTCTGTAAAGAAGGCAGACTGGGGATTGGGGTGCAGGCAGTTTGTATGGAGAGCCCTGGACCAATCATTAACTTGTATTGGCAGTGGCAGGACTCGCATATAAACTGGGGTCACATGCTTCCTGGGAGGAGATGGGAGGAGTTGTATCCACAGAGGAGGCAGAGAATTAACCTCAAACAGCAGGCTTGAAGGCCTGGGGGTTCGGAGACCCCAGTGCTGGATGGTTCAACCGAAATTAAGCCATCATGTAACTCCGGGAGAAGTGGATCGGGCATCTCAAGCTGGGATGCATCCGGCCATGCGGAGCGGGAAGTATCTGCAAAGAGGATGGAGTAGACTGGGATATCATCCAGGACTTTCCTGAAATGACGCGGGAGGATCGCAGGAGTCAAGATAGGCAGGTGAGGCCTGGGGCTTCCAGCATCCACATACCACAATGTCTTTCAGAGGGGCGTTGGTCAGTTCACTATGGTTAAGGAACTTTAACTAAACTTTAACTAAAGTTCTTTTAAAAAGTTTGATTGTATGCTGATGTAATATGTGCAGGGGTGGAAGAACGGAGGCAAGTTAACAGTAAAGGTATGAACACAACCAGCAGCTCCCAAGGGAGTAGTGCGCTACACTATATTACCAAAAGTATTGGGACACCTGCCTTTACACGCACACAAACTTTAATGGCATCCCAGTCTTAGTCCGTAGGGTTCAATATTGAGTTGGCCCACCCTTTGCAGCTATAACAGCTTCAACTCTTCTGAGAAGACTGCCCATAAGGTTTAGGAGTGTGTTTATGGGAATGTTTGACCATTCTTCCAGAAGTGCCTTTTTGAGGTCAGGCACTGATGTTGAATGAGCAGGCCTGGCTCGCAGTCTCCATTCTAATTCATCGCAAAGGTGTTCTATCAGGTTTAGGTCAGGACTCTGTGCAGGCCAGTCAAGTTCCTCCACCCCAAACTCACTCATCCCTGTCTTTATGGACCTTTTTTGTGCACTATAATATAATGGAATATAATGTCTAATACACTATAGTGAATATATGGAATTGTAACTACAATTGTGATATAAAGTGCTAATATTCCTTCATTATAAACGCATACATATAATAGCTCTATTGAATTAACATGTGTAAACTAAAAGAGTAATAAGTCTGCTGGCTGCTGACCTGGTGGGAACATCACCCTGAGCAGAGAGTGCCATCTCCACCATTGTGGCACATGCTGGGCGCCTTTTGTGGACACAGCGTTGGATGATTTTATCAACATCTACACTAAGTGGCTGTATGAATACATGTGACCAGTGTGCGCTGCTGACCTGAACGTTGTTTTTACCTCTATTTTCTTTCATAAATGAATCTAACATATATGAAACTAGCAACCCAATTTTGCTTTAAAATATACCACCCCTGAAGAAGGAAAATGTACTATGGTGCAATAAATTCCGAAAAATGTCGGCTATATGGTTGAAATATCTAATCTGCTGAATCCTACCTCATTTAGGTGGCACATTAGAGAATACTATGAGCTTGGGTTTTCGTATGTTGTTGTTATTTATATATGTTGAATTCTTTGATGTATTTGATGTACTGCTACACGCTTTTTTTTTGATGAGCATGTCTACTTGATATACACTTTTTTCTATTTTTATATAAATAATAAATGCTTTTTTTATTAAATTTCTAACTTTATTTACTTACATTATTCTGCCATTCATAAAGTCCATGGGGGCATCCCCGAATGTATTTCATGCATGTTTTTGTACATTATTATGCAGGATGTTGGCAGTATATTCAACACATGACTCAATTCTCAACTACTTTTTTTCTCTTCTAAAAGAGTAATAATAATAAAATTACAGTTAAAATAACATTCCGTCACCTTTGTGCAAATAACATCTGTGCCTTGTGCAAATTACTGCAACCACTATGCTCACAGAACTCTCACCTTCAATTTACTTGTATCTCAGCATAAATTAGCCTCCACAAATATAGATCATCCTGTATCCTCTGTTCACTAGGCACCCTGTAATTGTTTCTCCCATTATTCCGCTTTGTATGGGGGATAGGTTAGTTTATGAGGTACATACAAAAGAAAGCGGAATACTGGGAGAAACACTTGGTCCCTAGTGGACACAGGATATATAAAAAAAAAAAAAGGAAATAAAGTCTAGTTTTGCGGCGCTTTGGAAACGTTGCCGGTTCATTTCAATGAGCTGGAGGGTTTTTGCAAAGGATGGGAGGCAGTTTTCAGGTGCTTTTTAGAGGCTAAAACGCCTGAAAAATGCCCCAGTGTGAAAGGGGTCTAAGTGGTAGCGTGAGAGCATACTCTTATTCATTTCTTAATTACCTCCAGTTTCATAATCTAAGAACTAAAAAAGGTACCAAAACAGGTGGCAGGGACTTCTGAATCTGGCACAGGCCATTTTAAGGGGCCATAGTTCCAGAAAAGTGTCAGTGGGGATTTATTGAATTCCCCCATGTGTTCCCTTTTAATTAACCGCTTCAGCACCGGGCGATTGCACTTTTTGCGATTCGGCACTGCGTCGCTTTAACTGACAATTGCGTGGTCATGCGATGTTGCACCCAAACAAAATTGACATCCTTTTTTCCCCACAAATAGAGCTTTCTTTTGGTGGTATTTGATCACCTCTGCGGTTTTATTTTTTTGCGCCATAAACAAAAGAAGAGCGACAATTTTGAAAAAAAACACAATTGAAAAAAAATAACTAAATTTTTTACTCAGTTTAGGCCGATATGTATTCTTCTACATATTTTTGGTAAAAAAAAAAAATCGCAATAAGCGTTATTGATTGGTTTGTGCAAAAGTTATAGCGTTTTCAAAATAGTTTTTTGCATTTTTTTTTTTTTTAATAGTAGGACCGAATTTTTTTTCGTGACTGCGACTTTGCGGTGGACACTTGGACACATTTTTGGGACCATTTTTAAAGCATCCTATAAAATTGCATGATACTGTGTAAATGTGACTGGCAGGGAAGGGAACACTTTATATATGTTCCCTGCATTTCTAACTGTGGGGGGAGGGGACTCACAAAGGACTGTAGATAATACCATCGGTCATATTGTGTGCACACACAGCTCCACGGTCCCCGCTGTAAATCGCAACAACCTGCCCCCTACTGCAAATAGGAGGACGTCAATCAAAAGATCCATCTTGTGGGCGTCATAACTATAGGCGCGTACTGAAGTGGTTAAGGGTTAGGCTATTTTTTTTTTTTTTTTTTTAGGAACGAGAATGGATTTGAAAAACATCGTTAGGGAATTAATCATCACAAACACTGTAGATAATAATCGTATTCCTGTGAATTAATCATCACTGGTATTCCAAATAACCAATATGTCAATGTGTTTCTACCATCTATGGCATGAAAAGTTAAAAAGATGGATAGCTACATAAATCCTAGTTGCAGCCACAGATAAGTTTTTTTTTTACCTTAAAAAAGGGGTTGTAAAGCCTCAAGGTTTTTCACCTTAAAGTGGTTGGAAACCCTTTACAACCACTTTAACTTACAGGTAAGCCTAGATTAAGGCTTACCTGTAGATGCTTGAAATATCTCCCAGACCTGCATGGTTTAGGAGATATTTGCAAATCTCATCTATTTGCGATTTCTTCTGCACATGCGCCGGAGTTAGAAAGGGCACGCTGTGCCATTTCTAGCTTGCGTCATGGCGTTAAAGGCGGCTCCCGCGCACATGCGCGAGAGTGAAGTCACGCAACTCCGGACAGTCACAGAGCTGGAGTTCGCGGCCCCGGAAGGAAGAGGGGTAAAGAATGGATGCTCGCTACTAACGAGGAAGACAGGGACATCGCGGGCTTCTCCTGCAGGTAAGTGTGACATAATGGGCTACTATACGATGCATAGTAGCCCATTATGCTTTACCTTTGCAGGGAAACAAAAAGGAAGTAACACCCATCAGGGTTTACTTCCTCTTTAATGCCGTCTATGCATTAAGGTAAAAAACCTTCTGTGCTGCAGCTGCCCCCCCCCCCCTTTTTCTTACTTGAACCCATCCGTGCTAGCGATGAGCACGAGCCCAGCAACTCCAGCTGCTGTTTCCTTCCTCATTGGATAGATTAATAGCAGCAGAAGCCATTGGCTCCTGCTGCTGTCAATCAAATCCAGTGACACAGGAGCAGGGGGTGGGTCTGAGTCCAGCTGTCTGTGTCAATGGATGCAGTAGCGGGACTCGTAACCGCACCCGCACGTGTGCCACCAGGGAAAGCGTCTCTCTGTGGGGGGGGGCACCCGATGAAGAGGAGAAGCCAGTAGCGCCACCGGGGCACCCCAGAAGAGGGGGGATTAGGGTTGCTCTGTGCAAAATCCTTGCACAGAGTAGGTAAGAATGACATGTTTGTTAATTAAAAAACAAACAAAAAAAAACCTGTACAATCACTTTAATGCAGAGAATTAAAAAAAAAAACTTCTGTCTTTAGAATCACATTATTCTTTCTATACCAGGGATCCCTAACCCCTGGGCCACAGACCAGTGGCAGTCCGTGGCCTTTTGCTGACCGAGCCACACAGCAGGAGATGAGCGGCTATCACGGTCCACCCAATGCTGTCACAGACCGCGGTTCACCTCCTGTTGTGCAACCATGCTTGTGTGTGTGGCAGGGGGAAGGAGGAGCTGCAGATTGGAATGAAGAGCTCCTCCTGCCCCCTGCCTGTAGATAGGATGACATTGTCGGGCGGGTGGGGAGTCGGGAGAAGACACATGGACTAATCACAGGCTCTGCCCTGCCAAAGGTAAGAGTCTTGTGCACGGGAGGCAGAAATTAGAATAGAAAACTGATATTAGAGAGGAAAGGGGGGGACAGACTGTGGGGCACTGTGATGGAGGAGGCTGCGATTGCTAGGGGCTCTGTAACATAAAGGGGACAGAACTGTAAACACTACAGTGCCCCTTTACAGTGCAATCCCCTAAATATATCACAGTGGCCCCTTATACACAAGCGGAAAAACCCGCCTGAAAAACAGACCACCCATTGTTTTCTATGGGGGCAACAGACATGTGTCCGATACGATGTGCTAAAAACAGACAGATGGGGATAAATTTACCATCTGTCTGGCGGATCATATGACAATCGGATGGAAACGGACAGAAACGGACATGCAGTCTGTTTCCATCCAACCTCCTCATAGAGGAGAGCAGGCTGTGTCCACTATGCATAGCGGAGCGGACAAGGACCTGTCATCCGACTGCTCAGCAGGAATCAGCGGAGATATATGCAGTATAGGAGCTTCATCTAATAGTGAAAGATTTGAATGAAAAAGACTCCAATGTGTGGAATTATTTTGATATTCTTTATTTGAAAGTGTCAATACAAAAATTTCCCATAATAAAATCTTGTATATGCAACATAGGATCTTTTTTCCTTGTGTAATGACAAGAAGAAAAAAAAAAAAAGAAGATCAAAAGAATGTAGATAGCTGCATAGGGAAAAGAGAACGTATTTCCAAACATATATGTCGAGGAAAACTGACCTTAGTGAGGCCACAAAAAACATTTTCTTTCATGTCAGCAAAATACAGTAATCATAAAGCCCTCTGCAGAAGAAAAATCTATTACAAAAACTTTTGCTTTTTAGAAATCCTTTTCTATTCCATCTTTTCATCTACATGACACAGACAACAATTCAATTAGCAAACATGGCTGAACATTTTTTTCAGATACAGAGAAAAAAAAAAAAATGTGGCTTCACACCATCTAGCTGAGATTTTGAAAATTCATGAATCTCAGACATACATGCCTCTTAAATATTTCAGATAAATTAAGTGTAGTGCATATGAAACTTTTCCCTATGTGTTCTGGGTTTGATCGAAAGGCTAGAATCCATTCATTTTGCTGTAGTAAAGCACCAATTTGCTATATTTTACTTAGCACATATCTCCTGTACTGTTACCCTCCCCTCATATTGCATATCATAGACAGTATGTTCCACAATACAATATAATGGTCTTGCTTACTGGGGATGTAATGTTCTTCCTGTTCTGAATGTTAAGGTTTTACCAAGTTAGCTAAAACAACTGCCATTACTCTATAATACATTCTCATGTAACATGTCATAGAATGACTGACCCCCTGTCACAAGTTACTTTGGGGCAAATTAGGATCAAAAGAGTAGAACTGGGAACTGCACATCATTTGAATATACTACAAAACTGTGCAAACAAGGAAGCTGCAGAAGGAGAATGTCCATTTTGTACATAGAGATTGCTGCCATGAAATATATGCATTTTGTTTTAGGAAAAATAATCCATTAGCTCTGCGGTAAAGATTACTTGTCAAACATTCCTTGGTATTTTTGCTTTTCTTTTTCTCTGGAAGCACCGAGGGCAGCATCTGTCAGTTGTATATATTGTCTGATGTTTGCATCTGGATATATATAAGAAAAAAAAAAGAAAAAAAAAAGAAAACACAGTTTAAGAATATATAAAATTTACACAATAAATTTTGTAAATGCAGATCAGTTAGCCAAATCATATGAAAAGCAAGTTCATATATATATATATATATTTTTTTTTGTGGAGATGCGACCCCATGTCACAGGTGCATATAAGCAGTGTATGCCTGATTTTGGCAGGAATACTAATTACACACCTGTGGGCTGGGTTCATAAACGTTCCAGGAAGAGAAGTCAGTGCTCAGACTTGGAGACAGCTCCGCCTGGCAGACAGGAAGTCTGTCCAGGAGGTCGGAAGGGGTTCCAGTAGGAGACGGCTCCAGAAGAAAGACAGGAGGTCTCGGAGTCTAAGGCCCCTTACACACCATCGGACCGTTCAGATCCGCCTGTTAGTTTTGATGGCGGATCTGAACGGGCGCTCCATGTTAGTCTATGGAGCGTCGGATGTCAGCGAAGACATGTCCGCTGACATCTGACCCGTCCGATCCGCCAAAAGCAGATGTATGGCTCTACGTCCAGATCCGTCACTGGCGGATCGGGTGAGATCTGATGAAAACGGACACGCTGTCCGTTTTCATTCAATCTCTCCATTGTGACCAGCGGCGCTCGCAAGCCCCTCCCCGCTCAGTGAGCAGAGAGGGACCTGTCATCAGCGGAGATCAACGGAGAGATCTCCTGCTGAGCCGGCAGACAGAGGCGGACTCCGTGGAAGCGGAGTCCGCCTCGTGTGAAAGGGGCCTTAGACTGCAGGTGACAGTCTGTGTGTACGTCTGAAGCAGGCAGGTGTAGCCTGTGACTAAAGCAGCATGAAGCTGACAGTGAGTAAGCCAGGAGGCTATTGTTTGTTTATACAGTGATGGTGGAACCCCCTGCGAGGGAAGATTACTGTTTGTTAGAACTTTTACGTTTCCTTTAAATAAAAGTGGGCTGCCATGCCCTAAAAACGCAAGTCTGGAGTGGCATGTATGTCTGTGCAATGAGTGTTGCCACAGCCGCTTATGGTTTACACTAGACGCATACAGTATGTGACAGCGCGATGATGCAGAAGGGATATTGAGGGACAAGTATGGAGTGTTTTCATCCCATAAAAGAAAGTGCCAGAACAAGGTCCTTTATTGCAGGATTATCCATTTAAAAAAAAAAAAAAAAAATGATAATTTAATACGACTAAAAATGACATATCATTATTAAAATTTAAAAATTTAACAAGATCTTATGGGTTTACTGCTACTTAAATTTTGGACAGTGTGAAGAAGGGTTGGAATCTTTTGTTGGCATTTTAATTGCCGTTTCTGTAGCCATTGGTTAGATTTTCTTTCGCTACATATGTGGTTACCGTAAGAGAAAATTAGCAAAATTCTCAAAGTGGGTCATAGCCAATAATAAAACATTCTTTTTACAATATCCGACACTAGTGACTTGAAATAGAATTAGTGGAAGTGAAGAGGTTGAGTCTCTGCTGCTTGGGCTATTAAGATCTGCAAAAAAATGTGTTTCTTTCTGAAAAGCAGATGAGGATGGACAAGTGATCATGTGAGACCAAAGCTGCAGGGGCTAGAAGCATATGAAAAATTCCCTTTTTTTTTCCCCTAAAGAAGAGTATGGATTTTCATACAGTGTGGACCAATGTAACTACAGTATGCATTTACCATATCTGTGGGATCCCTATAGATCCTGGAAATCACTGTAGACACCACTACTCCTGTGATCTTCACTTACGTCTGGATCTTGTGTCGGCTGGCTTCCCTGCTGCATTGTGAACAGGAAGTTGGGAAATCGGCACAGGAGCCTTTCAGAGACTGCTTTGCATTTTCTCAATGAATGCAAAGCTTTCTCTGACTGGATGAGGCAGTGCAGTGACATCACACTCTCTAAATAATCAGGGAATGTTTTGCATTCACTGAGAAAATGCAAAACATTCTCTTACCCACTTGCTGACCATATAACTTAAATGTGCAGAAGCAAGGCAGCACTGCTCTGCCAGATCATGTACCTAGTACGTGATCCAACACCTCCGGGTTGGGGGCATGCATGCGCACTGCCGGTGGCCCACTCGTGCTGTGATTATACACAGCAGGAGCTGATCTAAGGGTACTGCGGACTGGATGTCCTGTCAGGACCTGCCAATCATCCAGCACAGAGGCTGAACGGGGGTCTTCCTATGTAAACTAGGCAGACTAACTTCATGTTGAATCTGGACGCTAGAAGATCTACGTCCGGAGTCCCCCATCTTTGGCAAATAGCCCGAAAAATGTTGGGGTGAAGAGACCATTCCCCTGCCAATTCTCTATTCCCGGAATGAAAACTACCGATGGGCAGAAAGGAATATTCTGTGCCTAAGTTAGAATATGGTTCACCTCTCTCTGCGCTGAGAGACTCTCGGTGCCCCCTTGGTGATTGTTATAAGCCACAGCCATGGCATTGTCGGATTGGATCCTGACAGGACAATCCCTTAACCTGGAAGTCCAGGCTTTCAGAGCCAGACGCACTGCCCAAATCTCTAGGATGTTGATGGGCAAGGCTCTTTCGGTTCTTGACCACTGTCCCTGGACAGTCGTCTTCTCTAGTACTGCTCCCCAGCCTGAAAGGCTGGCATCTGTCATTACTACGGTACCTTCCAGATAATTGGTCTGAAGGATTTTCCTTTCAGCAGATTCTGGGTTAGTAACCACCAACTGAGACTTTGAGACACTCTTGGGGACAGCCACATTGGCAAGTCCAAAGCTCGGATCGTTTTGTACCAAGCAGACAGGATACTGTTTTGCAACAGTCTCAAATGGAACTGGGAATAGGGGACTGCTTCAAATGAAGCCACCATCTTTCCTAACAACCTTGGGGTGCTGTAGCTAGCATGAAGGGCAAGGCTACAAATTGAAAGTGCTGCTGTTCTACTTCGAATCACAGAAACCTTTGGTGAGCAGGAAATATAGGGACATACAGATATGCATCGCTGATGTCGAAGGACGCCAGAAGTTCTCTTCCTTGTAGGATAGAAACTACTGACCTGGTTGACTCCATGCGAAAGGAGTGGATTTTCAGGAACTGATTTAGATTCCTTAGATCTAAAATGGGTCTGACATCTCCATTTGGTTTTGGTACCGTAAACAGGTTTGAATAAAACTCTAAACCTTGCTCTTTTCTGGGGATCTGTATGATCACCCCCTGAGCCAATAATCGGTCTAATGCTTGAAACAGGGATTGCCTTTTCCCTGGACCTTTTGGAATGTTTGATCTCAGAAAACGAGACAGTGGGAACTCCCAAAATTCTAGTTTTTATCCTAGAGACACTGTGGAGAGGACCCATCTGTCCTGAATTTCCCTTTGTTAGACTTCTGAGTAATGCAGAAGTCTTCCCCCCACTCTGGTGAGGGGGACGCCTCTTCATGCTGAGGCTTTCGTATTCTGCTTTGCAGATTTCTGGCCCCAGGTCTTCTTTTGTGCCTGGGTCTGACCCTGAGGTTTTCCTCTAGAGTCTGACAGTGGAGGCCATCGCCACTGCCTAGAGGCGGATGCCCCTGGCGCAGGAGAAAAAGTCTGTATAAATGAAGGACGTTTATACTTTCTTTTGACCAGCAAAAGAGTACTCTTCCCACTAGAAATCGTTCAGATGTATTTATCCAAATCATCGCCAAATAGTTGCTCCCCATGAAAAGGGAAACTAGTCAGAAGCCTTTTGCAAGGTGCTTTGGCTGATCAACTTTTTAACCACAGGGTCCTACGCATGTGTATTAGCACAAGCGCAAGGCGGGACGCCTGGTGAATAGAGTCTTTTATGGCATCTATGGCAAAATATAGCGCCTTTGTTAGTTCGGCCAACTCACGGGCCTGTTGTGCAGGACCTCCTTAAGGGTCCTCTTTGAACTGGTCCTTTAGGGACTGACAGATGCCTATTGCAGCGACTGCAGGCTGAGAAACGGTATTTTAACAGAAATTCCAACTTTTTATCTGTTGGATCTTTAAGCATTTGTGCATTGTCTACTGGACAAGTTACATTTTTATTCACGCTGGAAATCGCGTCAACTGCTGGTACCTTCCATCTTTTTGTGAATTTCTACTCCATGGGATAAAGAACTGAGAATGTCTTTGGAGGGAGAAAATGCTTATCCGAGTGATCCCATTCAGCATAAAAAAGCTTTTCTAGTAATGCATGGGCCGAAAACGCATGAAGAGGCTGTAAAGGTTTTAAAGAACCCAAGGAAGAAACCGAGAGGAGCAAACCAGCTCCGTAAGAGTTTGTACCATCAATCTCTCAGATTGCGAGGTTGTAATAGGTTCATCAACTGTTTCCTCGACAGAGGAATAATCAGCTTGTTTTTCCACGTGATCGCCTGAGGGTAATACCTCATCCCGTGCCCACTGTTCCCTTGGTAAAGGGTTTGAGGTGGGGGATCTAGCACGCTTCCTATCCGTTTGGATGGAGGATGCAATTAAAGCCGCTAATCTTCCATCTAAGCCCTGCAGGGCAGATGAGGATGCATCTTCAGTCACGTATATAGGGGCTGAAGTGTGAGAAGCAGTTGCTCCACCAATAGGTTTTCTTAGCAGTTGAGGCCTAATATTTTTTGTTGTAGCTTGTGGCACAGTACAAATAAGTTTGGATCAGCCTTAGCGCTGTCATACCTTGCCAAATAGTTAAGTAACATTGCCCAACTGAAACCTGTGTCTTTCTTAGACAGATAGGATGTATAAAATGCTGTACCCCCTTAGTTTTCCCAATTGGGGGGAGAGGACACCTTGTTCAATAATGAACCCCCTCCTGCAATACACACAAAGTTTGTAGCTGGACACAGAGCTGCAGAAAGGGTATGTGTATCTTTACTCCCTCTAGAGGAGATTTTAAGGCATTACAATGTTTCATATGGAAGAAAAGGCATAGGTGGACTTTGCAGTTCCTAAGCTTTTCTCTTACATTTTCCTTGCTGCAGGATGCTGCTAAGAACAGCCAGATCCAAACGTCACCCATCACAGCAGGCAGCGTTAGTAAACCTTCAAAGACCGGGTCCCTTTAATAGGGGTTTCACTCCTTTGGACCTGTATAGCACCCCTCAGGAGCAACTTTAGGTAATGTAGCATGACCAAAAAAAAGAGTCCTGGTTCCAGGGGTCCAGCCCTCAAAAGAGAGGCTTACAGGCAAAACCTTGTTCTTCTATGCGAGTCCCCGGTACCATCCTGTGGCCTCAGTGGCTTGGATGGATCCGGTTGTGGAGGTTATTTAAATCCAGCATGGATCCCTCCTGGAGCTCCTCAGAGCACATCTTCACTCATGTCCAACACCTTAGACACTGGTGAAAAAACGGAGGTACTCCTGGTTATATAGGGTAGTGAACTTCCTGTATTGGGTATACCAGTGTCAACACCTGAAGCTGGCCCATAACCCATTAAAGTGGTTCTGCACCCATTTCATTTAGTAAATCTCTTTGCCTTCCAAATCAGGCAAAGAGTACTAAATGAAATGTGTTTTTTTTTTTTTACTTACCTTGTAATTGATGACTTCCGGTCTTCTCTCTCTTTGGCGTTGGGCGGGGTCTCTGCGTCGATCGTCGTCAGGCCACACTGTCTCCTGGGATCTGGTGTCATTGTTCCCAGGAGTCAGTGCGGACATCTTCCGAAATCTCGCGAGATTTTGGCCACATCTTCCGAAATCTCGTGAGATGTCGGCAGATGTGCCGTTACTGCGCACGCGCGCGAGTAACGGCGGTGCATGCTGGGCCATCTAAAGTGCCTGTGGGGGTTTCACATGCCCACAGGCAAGATGGCCCCCAGCACAAAAGAAGAAGATGAGGAACTTCATCGGACGAAAACCGGCGGCGATCGAGATGGAAGATGGAACAGGTGAGTCCCCCAATAAAGGTAAGCATCCTTTGTATACCCCCCCAAAAAAAAAAAAAATATACAGAGTGCAGAACCGCTTTAAGTTATTACTGTGTGCCATGATGTATGATAAAGAAATTATATTTTTTTATTTTTTCAAATTGTTGGTCTTTTTTGGTTTATAGAGCAAAAAATAAAAAATAAAATTAAAAAAAAATTAAAAAAAAAACACAGCACAGAGGTGATCAAATACCATGAAAAGAAAATTTTATTTGTGGGGAAAAAAGGACATAAATTTAATTTGGGTACATCGATGCATGACCACGCAATTGGCAGTTAAAGTAACGCAGTGACATATCGCAAAAAATGGCCTGGTGAGGAAGGCGGGTAAATCTCCTGGAGGTCAGTGGTGCCAGTGCTGAGGGGCCAACCTTCTGTGTTCAGAATGCAGCTGAACAGCCACTCAGCACAGGACCCAGAAGCAAGTGGAGATTGCTGTAGGAGTGTCTACTACAGTGATTTCCAGCTTCTAGAGCAGTGGTTCTCAACCCCTGTCCTCAGGACCCACTAACAGGCCAGATTTTAAGTATCACCTTAGGGAGAAGCAGACTAGAATACCGCAATTACTGAGCAGCAAATCATATCACATGTGATGTAATTCAGTTACCTTGCAAACCTGGCCTGTTAGTGGTTCCTGAGGACAGGAGTCGATAACCACTGTTCTAGAGGGATCCCACAGGTATCGTATTAGTATAGTTACATTGGTCCAAGCTGGACTAACCTTGTATGCACTGGTTGCATTTAAATACACAGGCAACAAAAAATGATCATAGGTAAAAATAATATACAGTCGTGCAATAGGATGATTGGGGAACTGCAGATGTAGCAGCCATACTATTTCAGTAATTTTTTGCTCCTGCTAAATAGTCATAAGACCACACAGTATCAGCTTTTATCCTTCTGCAAGAAGATAATGGATATAAATGAAAATCTGCAGAAAAATCTGAAAAAAAAAAACAAGAATCTGTTTTTATTTCTGTTGTTGAAGATTTTCCCTCACTTAGGAGGTTTATTTACTGAAGCTAGAGAGGGCATAATGAGTCACATTTCTGCATAGAAACCAATTGGCTTCTAATCTCGGCTTGTTCAATTAAGCTTTGGTAATAAAACCTGGAAGCCGATTCAGTTTCTATGCAGAATTGTGACTAATTTTGCCCTCCCTAGTTTTAGTAAATAAACCCCTTACTGTCTGGTGAAACCATTGTTACAATGACAAAGTGAGGGAAATCTTTATAATTGAGATTCAGATAGCAGTAAACACCTGACAAAGGTTCTCCAACTTAACCGAAAAAAAAGTTTTGGCTGGAGTTTCACTTTGACTCGCACTGAGGAATGATACAGTAAGACTATACTGGTATGTACTACTCACCTTTAGGCTGCTTACAGGCAGCTTGTGTCAGATAGCTGTGAGCTGTAGAATAGTCACAAAGGTGATAGCAGGACACTCCAGCACGGTACAATGCCTTAACATTATGAGGCTGCAGTTTAAGAACCTGCAAACTGCACTCATATACACGCTCATACCGTGGGTGCGGAGTCTGAAGTAGACATGCTAAAAACACAAAAGAAGTGCATTAGTGATGAGAGAAACTATAGATTTCACACAGCTGTAGACATACATTTAACATTGTACCTGCTAAATTGTTATTACAGTCTGCCTGAAGGGATTGTAGAGTTTCCAGCTGCTGTGGTGTGAGGCTGACAGAAGCAGGGCCCAGTCCAGCCAGGGGGCTAATCAAATTAGGGTCTATGCTGCGGAGCTGCAAAAGAGCACGATGGTACAGACTCATAGCTTCTCGCCAACGATGCTCAGAATAGCAAGCATTGCCCTGAGTCTTAAAAGAGACTGCAAACTGAAGCCGCTGCTCAATGTCTCCATCCTACAGAAACGAGTGTGAAAAAAATAAAAAATAAATAAAAAGGGTTAATCTTCAGTATATATTAATACTAAGTTAATTGCAATAAACAAGATAAATTGTTTGAGAAAAACACTGCTAATGACCCTTGTGATTCCAGATATGCCTGCCAATGTGGCAAAGCTCCTCCATTACTGCACATTGGGGCATCCATGGCCAGTATAACTAGATCTCTAAAAAAGCCTTGCTCACTCAGGCTTAGGCTTGTATAAGAGCAGTGTGTACAGCAGGGATATGCAATTAGCGGACCTCCAGCTGTTGCAGAACTACAACTCCCATGAGGCATAGCAAGACTCTGACAGCCCCAAGCATGACACCCAGAGGCAGAGGCATGATGGGACTTGTAGTTTTGCAGCAGCTGGAGTTCTGCTAATTTCATATCCCTGGTGTACAGCACGCTTTTGAAATGCATTTTCAGAGCTTTCGGCAAGCTTTGTTGAAACCTTTAACCCTTTCACTGCTGAAGATATTTCCCCCCTTTTTTTGCACACATTGCACATTTTAGGCCTGAAAGCAGAGACTCTATAGAATAAAATGAGGAATTGGCAATTTTTTGTATGTCACAAGATAATTGCGCTACTGTTCATCAAATCAGGTTATAAAACAAAGGTTGTATCGAGTACATAGATATTAGATATATCAAGCTTCAAAATTGTGTGTATCCATGAAACAGCGAAAACTGTCCAAAGGCAACACTTTAAAAGCCTTTACATCTCATCAATTTAGAGCAAACAATAAATGATGGCTCTAAAAGTATTGCTCTCACTTCAGTGTGCGTAGCCACATCTAATATATTTTGCGCAATTGTCAAATTTATATGTACCTGATGTGTACTTTGGTACGTGGAGGACCTTTAAAAACTTGTTAGGGTGTATTTTTTTTTTTTGCATGCATAGTCCTAAGGTACAGAGCCAGTGAGAGTAACTGTGTACCCCACGATCGCTGTGACCAATTGCAGCATCACAATGTAAACAAAGGTTGCTACAGCCATGTCTCACTCACTGGCTGGTGATCAGAAAGCCGATCTGTGTACAGGAGAAAAGAAAACCTCCTCACCTCCTCAGCAGCAGTGCAATGAAGTAACTGTGACAAAGGGTTTAAAACACACCCCTCTAATGTCATTCACCCCTCTAATGTAATTCACCCCTCTACAGTATATGTCAGCCCCATTTCATCTCTGATTTGACCTGTATATTAACCCCTCACTTCCCTCGTCCCGCACATCTATACATTACACACACGTGACATCACTTCCCGTTGACAATTTCCCTGGCCATCACGCTTTTAGACCCTGGATGTCTGATTAACCGTTTAAGGACCGCCTCCTGCACATATACGTCGGCAGAATGGAACGGCTGGGCACATCAACATACAGGTACGTTGTCCTTTAAGAGCTTAGCCGTGGGGCGCGCTAGCGACCCGGTCCTGAGCTCTGTGACCACGGGACCAGCGGACCCGATCGCCGCTGGTGTCCCACGATCAGGTCACAGAGCTGAAGAACGGGGAGAGGTATATGTAAACAAACCTCTCCCCGTGCTTCCTAGTGACACTGTCACTGAATGTCTGTTCCCTGTCATAGGGAAAGACGATCAGTGACATCACATGCCA
>CM053034.1:60196422-60363922 GCA_028564925.1 Lithobates sylvaticus | reverse complement strand
GATAACAAGGATAACTTGCCACACATTTGTGGCAGTATTGAATTGTAAGTCTTGTGAACTTGCTGCACATCTAACCTGGCAAGTTGTACACTTGCAGAGCACTTGAAGCACAAGTTCTAGTTGACACTTCCAATTTGTAGCAAATTTGCGTGGCAAGTCTCTAGAAAGAGCAAAGTTTCTGTGGTAAGTCTACAACACGAGACCCGCAAGTCTATAGCCAGAGTTATGTAAGTCTCCATTTTTGGCAAGAAAAAAGAAACAAGCAGCTCAAATTTATAATCCCACAATCTGGTGACAGATTTAACCTGTTTTTTTATGATAATGTATCAATTCATTTTGATACAATTAATATTAATTAATAAATACATTAATATTTTTAATATATTTTGTTTTTGATCAATTTTTGTTGCTAAAGGTAACCCTTTACCCGGCATCTTTAAAACCGGAAGTATTCATTGTTTATTTGTGTATATTATTATCATGAATGTTTATTATTGTTCTATTATATTGAAGATGATTAGCACATCACCATTAGCATGGTCATGGAAGTGTTAAGTGTGTTTATCACACTTATTTTTATTCATTTATTTGTAGTTAGCGCCACGTACCTCTTTACTAATTTCCAAACCATCCCCCATCTCAGTTCAGTCTCTCTCTCTCTCTCTCTCTCTCTCTCTCTCTCTCTCTCTCTCTCTCTCTCTCTCTCTCTCTCTCTCTCTCTCTCTCTCTCTCTCTCTCTCTCTCTCTCTCTCTCTCTCTCTCGACCCCCCCCCCCCAAAAAATAAAAAGCACCCTCTTAGCACACATCCTGTCCTCACCCCTCAAATTTCCCCTCCAAGCACAAATCCTCCCCTTCTACAAATCCCACCTCCCAGCACAAATTCCCTGTCTAAAATCCCCCCTCCTAGCATGAATCCTCTCCCCCCCCCCCAATGCCCCTAAATCACTCCTCCTAGAATAACATGCCCCTCCAATCCCCCCACCTAAATTTAATCATCTCCTCCCTCCCCCGCCTAGCATAAATACTCCCATCCTCACCACAAATATGTATTACTCTTACCCGATTATTTGTGAAGGGAAGACTGAGGACTCTTGTGATGGGGGAGTCTGATGTGAAGGTGGGGTTCTCTATTGTACACGGGGGGATTCTTGTGTGAAGAAGTGGCTCTGATGTCATGGGGGAAGACTCTCATTTGAAGAAAAGCTCTGATGTCATGGGGGGGGGGGGCACTCTCATGTGAAGGGAGGCTAACTTTGATATAATGGGGGAACT
The DNA here is from genome assembly GCA_028564925.1 of Lithobates sylvaticus. Classification (NCBI taxonomy): domain Eukaryota; kingdom Metazoa; phylum Chordata; class Amphibia; order Anura; family Ranidae; genus Lithobates; species Lithobates sylvaticus. The sequence continues at coordinate 60,362,649 of CM053034.1, read as the reverse complement.
CTAATGTGAAGGGGGTGCCAAGGAGAGGGTGACATCATCATGCAGTGTACAGGTTTCCTTCAGCACAATAATTACATTTAGGGATTGGGGTGCTTTGTGATTCTTCATACCTTTTAAAAGGTGCCATGACTGAAGAAATGTTAAGAAACACTGACTTATTACATGTGCAGTTATGTAAAAGATCCAGGGAACTACCATTTCCTGTTTACTTCTGCACTACCCAGAAGTAGTTCCTTCAGGGTCATTACTTGTGGCACAAAGCCAGTGTCGTCGCAGAGGAGTGGAAGAGGACTCCAGTGGTAACCTGTGAAGCTCTGGTGAACTCCATGTCCAAGAAGATTAAGGCAGTGTTGGAAAATAATGGTGGCCACACAAAATATTGACACTTTGGGCCCAATTTGGACACTTTCACTCAGGGGTGTACTCACTTTTGTTGCCAGCGGTTTAGATATTAATGGCTGTGTGAGTTATTTTGAGGGGACAGCAAATTTACCCTGTTATACAAGCTGTACACTCACTACTTTACAAAGTAAAGTAAAGGTGTAATTCCTTCAGTGTTGTCACATGAAAAGATATAATAAAATATTTACAAAAATGTGAGGGGTGTACTCACTTTTGTGAGATACTGTATATTGCAACTTAGCGGTCCATATATGTCGACTCCATTTGTTTTTTTTACCTGCGGATCCTTCCATTATCACACCTCTCATTAAAGGGTGACAACACTGTACATATCTACATAGAATCAGCAAGGTTAGCCAGGCTGTTTTCCTGATTTATGCTACAGAACATGTCCTGCTCTCCTCTTTGTCATTGTATAGGGGGAGGTTTTCTGTAGCCCACAGAATCAAGAAAATTAGTGACACAATAACAAACCAGGCTTCTCTCATTTAGCAAAGGTAGTTTTTCTATGCAGTTACAACCCCTACAATCCTTGGATAGAGGACTGAGACTTGTTTGCATAGATCTGCATCAGTTGTAGAAGTGAACATGAAATGAATATGTACTCCAGACAGACTGACCGTTTAGGTCCACCTGTCAGTTTTTTTTAGGCGGACCTGAACAGACGCTCCATATAGGTCCTATGGAGTGATGGATGTCAGCGGTGACATGTCCGCTGACATCCGACCCACTCCGATCCGCTAAAGTGTGACGGATGGAAACCCTATTTTTCCATCCGTCTGGCGGATCGGATGAAAACGGACTCTACAGTCCGTCTTCATCCGATTCCCCCATAGAGGTGAGCGGCGCTCTGACAGGTCTGTCCCTGCACAGAGACGCACTTGTCATCTGCCTGCTCAGCGGGGATCGACGGAGCGATCCCTGCTGAGCAAAGCGGAGCCCGTGTGAAAGGAGCCTAAGACCTTTGCAAAAACGCATATCACAATTTTAATGTGTTTTTTTTTTTTTTTTTTTTGTGCATTTTCTGGATTCCTAACTTCCAGCATGCACCTGTGAAACTTGGATTTGGGCCTCAAAAAACACCAAAAAAGGACCGCTGGTGTATTTTTTGTGTTTCCTATAGAAATCAATAGGAGGCGTGTTTTTGAAAACAGCACCAAAGATGCAGCATGCAGGACTTCAAAACGCACCACAGCTGCAGCACACTGATGTAAAGAGTTCCATAGGAATGGTGGCACTGATCGTTTGGGAAAAACTCAACAGGATGGTTGCACATAAGTCGATCGATAGATTGACTTGTTTACAACCAGCCTACCCTTCGATGGACCGAAATTTGGTAGGTCTCTGCTGAACCGGCCAAATTCCGACCCATATATTATTATATATTTTCAGCAATCTTCCTTTATTTCCTATTCACTAGCAGGAAGTGGTAAGCAGGGAAGGCAGCCATAATACATTAAATAGATTCTACTGTGGAGTTTTATGATCTTTAACTATGCTAATTGTCAGTCACTGCACAGTATGGTTTTCATACCTGGCATATGCAGTTGTGCTCTAGATAGAAGTGAACACACAAACATCTGTGCAATGTCTAACAAGTGCATATTTACCATTATACATTCTTGTCTCCTTAGAATACATTAAACACTAAGCTGTACTATAATTAGAGTTGGATTGATCTCTCTACACCAGGGGTGTCCAAACTTTTTTCAAAGAGGGCCAGATTTGATAAAGTGAACATGCGCGAGGGCCGACCATTTTGCCTGACATTCTTTGAACCAATAAAATTTGGTCCAAGTGTGTTCGTTCGAGCACTAATACACTGCCCAACAAGAATTCTCTTGCCTTTGTCGCACTAATTCCCGACACACAGAAGAATGCTCTGCTCTGAGTACCGTTAATTATTAATGGTACCCCACCCATTGGAAAACGTGGGGTGCTTTTGGTGCAGTGCAATTAAAAAAAAAAGGTTGAGGACTTCTTTTCCTGCATTTGTGTGGGTAGGGAAGCCCATTGAAATGAATGGGCTGCCCTACACGCAGCACACAGTCACACAGATGTGAACCAAGGGCTTGTTCACATGTCAGGTTGGAGGGGCAGTAAAACCACATGGGTAAGCTGTTTTTACCACCCCCAACTTCTCCCCCTTTAGCTGCAGAGGGAGCAGCTGGGGGTGTACACATGCTGTTGCTGCAGCTGGAGGTATACCCAGGCTGAATGGGGCTGCACTGCAACTACCCCGCAACTGTGTGGATTGCACAGTTGCGGTATAGTGATGCTGGATTTTACGGGCTTAAAACAGGTGGTGAGGAGGCAACATAATGCATCTTTAACGCCTGTCAAATGCCTCTGAAAAGCAATCTGTGCATGGATTGCTTTTCAGAGGAGCAGCTGTCCTGGCTGATATCACAAACAAGCCCTACAAAAGCAGTTCTGATGGTACAGGAGTGGGGGGAGTCCGGATTAAAAGTAACATACATACAGACACATGCACACACACGTACAGACACATACATACAAACACAGACACATGCACACACATACATACAGACATACATACATACAGACACATGCACACGCATGCATACACATACATACAAACACACACATGCACAGATACACAGACACATGAATAAAGCCATTTAAAAACGAATCTAGCTTCCAGCACAGTACTGTACCTTTCCACCTTCCTCATTCAGCCGGGTACTGCACTGTAGGGGGAAGCAGAGAGCACAGCACACTCCTCCACTTTACTTTCACTTTTGAGGCTGACGGAGCTTCTCACAGTGCCAATGTTCGGCAGGAGATCGGGCTCATCTGACAGCCCTGATCCCGCAGCACACTGGTTGTGAGAGGCTGGTTTAGATAACCAGGCGGGCCATTCAAAACCGGGCCGCGGACCGCGATTGGCCCGCGGGCCGGACTTTGGACATGCCTGCTCTACACAGTGGGGTTGACTTACTAAAGGCAAATCCAATGTGTACTACAAATGCAGTCGCTGAGAAGATCTGAAAGGAGGGGAACCTCTGCCGATTTCTGTCATCCAATCATGTACAAGCAAAAATGCATTTTTTTAAATTTTCCTTGCATGTTCCCCGCAGATCTACTGCGACTGCACTTCCAAGTGAATTTGCAGTGCACAGTGTATTTGCCTTTGGTAAATAATCCCCTCTGGTTCACAATTCCAAGGAATTATATTTAAAAAATAAAAGGAACCAAAAAAAAAAAAACTTTTCCTTACCCACGTGACCAGTGCTCCATCCATCAAGTGTTCCAGGGCTTTCCCTTCATGGTTGTCCATGATCTCCTGACTATATGATGGTTGTCACAACTTTGTCTAGCTTCTCCTACTTTCACACACACTGTCTCAGATCCCATCCACACGTTTTTCACTGTCCAACATTCAGCCTTGTTGCTGCCATCCCTCTCACTCCGTTCTTTCTAACTAACACTACTTTAACCGCTTTCCGACCGCCTCCTGCACATTTACGTCGGCAGAATGGCACGGCTGGGCAAAAGCACCCCTTTAATTGCCCAACTCAGTCGGGAGCTCCGTGGACCAGCGGACCCGATCGGCGCTGGTGTCCCGCGATCGGGTCACAGAGCTGAAGAACGGGGAGAGGTCTGTGTAAACAAACCTCTCCCCGTGCTTCCTACACTGCCTGTCACTGATCGGCTGTTCCCTGTCATCGGGAAAGCTGATCAGTGACGTCAGATGTCAGCCACGCCCCCTACTGTAAAAAAACACACACGTCACACTAACTCCTCCCCGCCCCTAGTGGTTAACTCCTTCACTGTCATTTACATAGGAATCAGTGCATTTAAATAGCACTGATTTCTGTATAAATGACAATGGTCCCAAAAATGTCTGATGTGTCCGCCATAATGTCGCAGTCACAATAAAAATCGCTGATCGCCGCCATTAATAGTAAAAAAAAAATATTAAGAAAAATGCTATAAAACGATCCCCTATTTTGTAAACGCTATAACTTTTGCGCAAACCAATCAATAATCGCTAATTGCAATTTTTTTTTTTACCAAAAATATGTAGAAGAATACGTATCGGCCTAAACTGAGGAAAAAAAAAATATTATATATTTTTTGGGGATATTTATTATAGCAAAAAGTAAAAAATATTGCATTTTTTTTCAAAATTGTCGCTCTATTTTTGTTTATAGCGCAAAAAATAAAAACCGCAGGGGCGATCAAATACCACCAAAAGAAAGCTCTATTTGTGGGAAAAAAAGGACGCCAATTTTGTTTGGGAGCCACGTCGCACGATCCGCGCAATTGTCAGTTAAAGCGACGCAGTGCCGAATTGCAAAAAGGGCCTGGTCCTTTGGCTGCAAATTGGTCCGGGGCTGAAGTTGTTAATGTGTCACAGCTTGTGGTTTCTACATGTACATAAGTTCCTCTTCCTTTGCCTTGTCCCCACCCTTTTTTTTACCACATAGGCACTGTGATACAGGAAACCTCCCATTGTGCAGTCTCCAACAGCTAAATGTCACCCTCTTTGGTCACCCCTATCTAGTTTGAAAAAAAAAAGAAGAACTTTTGACTGTAAAATTTATTTTCTTGGAGTACATCACAGGAAATGGTTAATTGTAGACCAATGGGTGATTGGACACTGGTACTTTAGCAAAGCCTAAACTAGTCCTGCATAACTTTTTTTTTTGAAAATGAGCTGAGTTGCTGAAAACTAGAAATATAGCGCCACATCCCTTACATCAAGTCAAAATTTAGTTCAAAGAACAGAAATGGGACTTTTAAGGCGCAAAAATACAAAAAGATTACATTGATAGAAAAAAGTTTTATTGAATTTCACAATATAACTTGATATTGCATAATTGACATCAAATGTCCATGAAAACGTTTTTTAAAAACCATACATCGCTAAACAGAGATGAACTTTTCATTTATTGCTCTTTTTCTCAACATGTTTCACCCGAACTTGGGCTTCCTCAGGAGAGTTAGATAATGTCAATTAATATTTACTAGAATAGAAAAGATACAGTCAGAACATTGAAATACACAACAATTTACACTGCTTTAATAAGATAATGTAAAAATGAACATCACATAATTGAAAAGTGGGTGGAGCTAATAGGCTCAAATGCTGACCTGAAAGTCCCGGGAGAGGGCTTTGCAGTCCACAAAAATGTTGAATACATGGGATTGTATCGAGTGCATCATAGAGAGGGAAATAGTGTCCAAAACTATATCAGTTTGGTAATCCATCTATGGGGTACATTAATATAGATACTGAATTTGTTAAGATATTGAAGAGAGAATATATAAGTGTATATTATCCGAAAGAATGGAAAACCCACCTGGATAATGATTCCTTGGAAAGGTAATAGGAGCATATAAAGGAGCATACACACAAAGTGCTCATAACTGCCAAAAGGAAATCCAAGTTTGAATCTATAAGAAATTTTAAAGGGAAAAGTCCTTTATCCATCTGGGAAGTTTATACAGATATGGTTGCCATCAGTGAACCGCAGACTGGTCATCATATGCCAGGTATATATTTACCTATGTTGAGGGTCTGCATCAACTCAGGGTGCCAGCCAGGACAGATAACTATCCAGAAAATAGGGAGGCCAAAGTGAGGTACCTAGAACCCCTTTAAATAGAGTAAAAACGAGGGGGCATTTTAGTGCTGCATAACCCCTCCCACTCTTAGCATTACCTCTGTTTTGTCAGCAATCAATATCGGAGTGAAAAAAGGGGAGGGACCTGTATGCTGCGATGTATTCCAAGAAAAGGGTTTTGAAGGCAAGTCAAAAATCTTATTTTCTTATCATACATCACCAGACACAGGAAAAAGTTAAATTTACACCATTGGGATTTCCAAAGGCAATCCAACGAGGGATGCACAACAGCAAATAACGGCTAACAAGCCTGCCACAAAAAAATAGGGCAAAGAGCCAAAGCCGCTCTGTACGGGGAAATGGGGGAGTGCTAACCAGAGCAGACGTGTGGTGAGCTCTGCTCCCTTCCGTCCCAGGCAATCCGCTCCAAATCCCAAATGAGATGATGATGAGAAGCGCTTGATCTCTTCTGGTTGGAAGCCTCGCTGGTTACAGATGGTTACAGAAATCATCCCAGAAATCATCCTGTGTCTGCATATACCCCCCGGAGACCTGCACTCGGTTACCTATGTTGAATGCTTCTCCCCAGTGGCTCCACGATAGACAGGCAAGGGACGAAAAGCGGGGATAGGAAGGGTGGATCGACCGCTGCGCACTGCAGCACACACGTGTCCTCCGAAGCCTGACCGAAAGCCCTAGAGGAACGCTGTCTGCAGTCCCGACCCCAGCCGACTCAAGCCGAAGCACAGAGAGACGCCGAAAGACTCCGAGACCCGGCGGGAAGAGCCGGGGGAGTGACGGACGGAATGGCAGAGCCTCGCTGAGATCCAGGAACAGATAGGAGGCGGCTGGTGGAAGCGGTATGTGGTTGCCTATAAGCCTGGAGGAAACACAACGAATAGACAATATAAGTGGATAAAAACCCAGACCCACTATTGAGGCAGAGGGATACAGGTTAATAGGAGTCTTGTGGGTGGCTTGTAAAAATCATATATAAAATAAAAAGTTTATTACTGAAAGAGATAACCTTTGCTGTCTCCTGAAAATGCCACCCAAAAGCACTCACTCACAGAAAGCAAAAAGGGGGTCAACAGGAGGGAGGGAAAAACCCCCCAAAACCTAGCTCTGCCCAAAAAACAGATTTTTAAAGGATTTTTCAGGAATCCGAACCCGCAAACACAACTAGAAAGTTCCATAATAACTGAGCTGGATTTTGGGACATCCCCTAAAGATATGGAATCAACAGTAAATAGTAGCCCAGTGGGCAATATGCAACAGAGTGCAACACATATGGAAGGAGTAGAAGGAGGATCTAATTGGGATATGCAGTCATATATAAAGTTACTGCCTACAAGAGAGGATATGGATAAATATGTATATAGACTAGAAACCTCCTATAAGATGGAAATCCAGACGCTAAAGGCAACGGCACTTGACACACAAAACAAAGTTGAAAATATAGACTCCAAAATGGCGGACATAAACCAAAAGATTTCAGTAATGGAGGAAAAAAATGTTGATTCAAACAGATATATAAACTACCTGATGAACATCACTGACGATTTGGAAAATAGAAGCAGACGAAATAATATAAGAGTTAGAGGCCTGCCAGAAACAAAGGGACCAGAAGGGTTGAAAAATGTAATGCAAGAGATATTTAATATGGTACTAAAACGATCTGCTACAACTGAAATAGAAATAGATCGAGCACATAGAGCACAGGGATTTAAGGATAAAGACCCACTGAAACCAAGGGACGTGATCTGTAGGATACATTTTTATCATGTTAAAGAAAGTATTATGGCGGCGGCGCGGCAACAAAGACTGATTTTTTTTTTTTTTTTTTTAACAGGATTTGTCTAAATACACTCTGATCAAGAGGAAAGCGGTGAAGCCATTATTGGATGTGCTAAGGGAAAGGGAAATTTTATACAAATGGGGATTTCCCTTCCAGATTATAGTTTATCAAAATGGACAAAAGAATATCTTCCGGGATTTTGGAGATCTCCCAGATTTTTGGAAAAATCTCCACCTGCCCCCAATTGACTTACCGACTTGGCCACAGTCATATTCTGACATTTCGTGGGGACTATACAGAAGGAGATAAAGGGGACATGGTGGGGGTTAAAGGAGAAATAGGGGATGGAGCTTTAAAATACATTTCTTTATTTTATTTTTTTTTGGAGAAATGTTCTTTCCTTTTTTTTTTGGGGGGGGGGGGGGGGTTATTTCTGGAAGGCAGAAAAGGGGGGAGTGGGAGTGAGAGTGAATATGGATAAATGGGAAACACTTTTTTTTTTTTTTTCTTTTGGTCTTAGTAACACAATGGTTAGCTCACATTTAGGATATGAGAAACATGTAAATTAATATATGATCAATGATTAATGCACAGAGTAGATGCACCAAATTTTTGTTCTGTTTTGCACATTGCATTATGTTATAATGTTATATAGCTAAGTATTTAGATAGGTAATATATTATATTCACTAGTCAATCACAAAGGTGATTAGGTTCATAGTAAATATATCGAGAATTTTTTGTTAATCTTCCTGATTAAATTCTGACACTCCTTTTTTAATTTTTTTTATGGAATGATTCCCCCTTTTTTTTTATGGAATGATTTATTTACTTTTTTATTCTTCCCCTTTTTTTTTGGAATGATTATTCTCTATGGAATGATTCCTTTATTTTTTTTGGAATGATTCCCTTTTTAAAAAAAATGTTTCCCCTCCCCCCTTTTCGCCTGACCTGGTGTCTCCTTTTGTCCTTCTTCTTTTTTTTTTTTTTTTTTTGAATTTCATTATGGGAGAGATGCTATAATAAATACAGATGCCTGGGACGGACATGCTTCTGCTAGGGCAGGTTACCTTCAAACCCCCAAGTTAGATACCTTTATATATGAGGGTAGACTTAAAGAAGTCAGGTAGGTAGAGAGTGGTTGGTACAATTGGGTTTCAAGTGAGATTGGAAGGCTGAGTGTTAGGGGGTTAATATTTAAAATATTTTTCTCTCTTTTTTTCTTCTTTCCCCCCCTCCCCCTTCCCTCTCTTCCGAAATCCTGTTAAGATGGTAAAAATATGTTCCTATAATATCAGAAGACTAAACGCAGCCTCAAAAAGATCACAGGTCCTGTACTCTCTCCATAGACAAAATGTTGGCATCATCCTGTTTCAGGAGACACACTTTCGCTCAGACCACATACCCAATATACATAATGGATACTATTCAACCTGGTATTACGATTCCTTTGCCTACTCAAAATCTAGGGGAGTCTCTATAGCAATACATAGATCAATATCCCATCAGGTACTGGAAATCTATAGGAATAGGGATGGTAGAGCACTCCTTTTGAAAGTAACTATATATGGTAAAAAAATATACTTTTATTAATGTGTATTTGCCCAATCAGGAACAGATTAGAGTCGGAACGCAACTTTTAATGGAAAAAGCAGAAGGGGTTACAATAATTGGCGGTGACTTTAATTTTGTTCTTGATCGGGAAATAGATACCACAGCACCTCCAATAAAAGGGAGGAATAGTGAGAAGAGGAAGTTCAAGGAAATGATGACAAGACATCAATTAGTGTAAGGAAGGTGGCCCATCCGCTTGAAAGAGACTATACGTTCCTCTCAAAAGTTCACGGAACATATCATAGACTCGATTATTTTCTGATAAACCGATTAGGAACGGCTGTGATTTCCTCCTCCAAAATTGGAAGTGCGATATGGTCGGATCATGCAACGATATATCTGACGATGGCCATAGCTAACGAGAATAGAGCAAGGAGCTCTTGGAAGCTAAACGATAATTTATTATTTGATGAGGCATGTACAACAGAGATTGGGGTAGCAATAACAAACTTTGCGGGGGACCATGCGGAAGATACTACTTCCCTTCCTACTCAATGGGAAACTTTGAAATGTATTGTACGGGGTTTGTTTATAAAACATGGGGCGAGATTAAAAAAGATAAAAGGAAATAAAGTAATGGAGTTGTCAAAAGACATAAGTGAATTAGAAAAGCAACATAAACAAAATCCTCTACAGGCGAAATTAATAGAAGTAACAACAAAGAAAACAGAATTGAGAACCTTACTAAACGAACAAACCTTGTGGATTAGAGACAAAACCCAGTCCTTATATTACCAGGAAATAAACCCGGTAGATTAATGGCCAGGGCATTACGGCAACGAATAAGCTCAACATTAGGGATGAGCCGAACACCCCCGGGTTCGGTTCGCACCAGAACCTTCGAACCGACCGAAAGTTTGCGCGAATTTTCGAACCCTATACGTTATAATGGACGCGAACGTTCGAAATCAAAAGTGCTAATTACAACGGCCAATATGCATGTTAATGTCATAAAACAGGTTTGGGGACCCGGGTCCTGCCCCAGGGGACATATATCAATGCAAAAAGAACTTTTAAAAACTAAAGTTTTTTCGGGAGCAGTCATTTTAATGATGCATAAAGTGAAAAAAAAAAGTGAAATTTTCCTTTAAATATGGTACCTGGGGGGTGTCTAAAGTATGCCTGTGAAGTGGCATGTGTTTCCCGTGTTTAGAACTGTCCTTGCACAAAATGACATTTGTAAAGGAAAAAAAGAAGCCATTTTAAACCACTTGCGGCTTTAATGTCATGTCTTGTCCTGGCCGCCATATGGCTGAAAATCCTTGAGAAAAAATGGCATGGCTACCCCATCACCCCCCCCACCCCACCCCAGCCCCTTTGGGTCTTGTATGGATATTAAGGGGGACCCCGCACCCAAAATAAAACCCTATACCTACAACCCTATATACTCTGAACAGCAGTATATAGGTGGTGCAAACAAGACACGGACTGTAGGTTTGTTCTTAAGTAGAATCTGAACAGGTACATTATGAAGTGTAGCTCCATCCCAAAAAAATCTATTTTTAAGCTTTTTGGAGAACATAGGGAGGGGTTATCACCCCTGTAACATTTGCTGTCTTCGCACATGTGTTCAGAACATGTCACCTCACTTTCCGTCCCAATGACAAATGTTTTTGGAAAAGTGGGGTTTTAATTGAAACAAGGATTGGTGATAAAGTATCAGTAGAGAGGAGATACCTTTTTCCCAAATTAAATCTAACAGGATAGAATTTCCCTTCCTAGGGGTAGATTTCCTCTCACTTCCTGTTTTCTCTTTCCATTTGCAAGTAGGAGTCGTTTGTAAGTTGGATGTTTGAAAGTAGGGGCCTGGCGTATATACTCTGCAGAAATTTGCCCTATTAGATGTTGGTGTAGCCACAAGACTGGTGGGCACAGGAATGGGCCCTGCTGTGAGTTAATAGATCAAGATTTGTACTTGCATGCACCTGTTGAACCGGGCAGAAAAATTGGCGGTGGTGGTGGACGGTGTTGCCACAAGACTGTAAGCTCTCACAGTTACTCTTGGTGGGCGCAGGAATGGGCCCTGCTGTGAGTTATTAGATCAAGATTTGTAATTGCATGCACCTGTTGAACAGGGCAGAAAAATTGGGCCTTTGGCGGTGGTGGTGGTGGTGGTGGACGGTGTTGCCACAAGACTGTAAGCTCTCACAGTTACTCTTGGTGGGCGCAGGAATGGGCCCTGCTGTGAGTTATTAGATCAAGATTTGTAATTGCATGCACCTGTTGAACAGGGCAGAAAAATTGGGCCTTTGGTGGTGGTGGTGGTGGTGGACGGTGTTGCCACAAGACTGTAAGCTCTCACAGTTACTCTTGGTGGGCGCAGGAATGGGCCCTGCTGTGAGTTATTAGATCAAGATTTGTAATTGCATGCACCTGTTGAACAGGGCAGAAAAATTGGGCCTTTGGCGGCGGTGGTGGTGGTGGTGGACGGTGTTGCCACAAGACTGTAAGCTCTCACAGTTACTCTTGGTGGGCGCAGGAATGGGCCCTGCTGTGAGTTATTAGATCAAGATTTGTAATTGCATGCACCTGTTGAACAGGGCAGAAAAATTGGGCCTTTGGCGGTGGTGGTGGTGGTGGTGGACGGTGTTGCCACAAGACTGTAAGCTCTCACAGTTACTCTTGGTGGGCGCAGGAATGGGCCCTGCTGTGAGTTATTAGATCAAGATTTGTAATTGCAAGCACCTGATGAACAGGGCAGAAAAATTGGGCCTTTGGCGGTGGTGGTGGACGGTGTTGCCACAAGACTGTAGGCCCTCATAGTTACTCTTGGTGGGCGCAGGAATGGGCCCTGCTGTGAACTATTAGATCAAGATTTGTAATTACCCGCCCCTGTTAAACAGGGGCTGAAAAATTGTGCCTTAGGCACTGGTGCTGGTGCCACAACACTGCAACCCCTCACAGATACTGTACTTGGAGCACAGCAGTCACACGTGTTGCGAAGCATTTTTTTAAAAAATTGTAAGTACACGCCCCTGTTAAACAGGGGCTGAAAAATTGTGCCTTAGGCACTGGTGCTGGTGCCACAACACTGCAACCCCTCACAGATACTGTACTTGGAGCACAGCAGTCACACGTGTTGCGAAGCATTTTTTTAAAAAATTGTAAGTACACGCCCCTGTTAAACAGGGGCTGAAAATTGTGCCTTAGGCACTGGTGCTGGTGCCACAACACTGCAACCCCTCACAGATACTGTACTTGGAGCACAGCAGTCACACGTGTTGCGAAGCATTTTTTAAAAAAATTGTAAGTACACGCCCCTGTTAAACAGGGGCTGAAAAAATTGTGCCTTAGGCACTGGTGTGGTGGCATGGATCATTGAGGAGGAGGAAGAGGATAGTCAGTGAACATAAGAGGACAGTCACTCAGCATCAGCATAGGCAGTCTTGAAGGGATGTGACATTATAAATTATTCCGTTATATCCGCTTCAGGTGCCTGGTAGCTGGTGGTGATCCAAGACTGATTCATTTTGATGAAGGTCAGTCGATCAACCGAGTCGGTGGACAGGCGCACCCTATGATCGGTGACAAAATCCTCCAGCAGCACTGAATGTGCGTTCGGAAAGAACGCTGGAGGCAGGACAGGCCAGTAGCTCAATTGCATACTGTGCAAGCTCTGGCCAGTGATCCATCCTCAGGACCCAGTAAGCCAGAGGATTTTCGGTGGGAAAGGTGTCCAAGTCTGACCTTGCCCCAAGGTATTCCTGCACCATGTATATCAGACGCTGGCGATGGTTGCTGGAACCGATCATACCTTGGGGCTGCGGACTAAAAAATTGTCTGAACGCATCGGTCAGACGTCCACCTTCCCCACCGCTCCTTCTGCTACTGACCGAAGCCTCAGCAACTCGTCGCCCAGGACCAGGAGTTTGTAACCTCCCAGTTTCTGGGAACGCGTTGCACAGACCTTTCTGCAAGGCCTCCCTGAGATGTCTCATCCTCTGCTCCCTCTGCGACGGCAAGATAAGGTCCGCAACCTTACCCTTGTACCGTGGATCAAGGAGAGTGGCCAGCCAGTAATGGTCCCTCTCCTTGATCCGAAGAACACGAGGATCCTTCCGCAGGCTTTGCAGGATCAGGGAGGCCATGCAGCGTAGGTTAGCTGAGGCATTCGGTCCGGAGTCTTCTGGGTCACTGAGGATGACATGATCGCCAGCCACCTCCTCCCAGCCACGTACAAGTCCACTGGTTTGTTGGGACTGTACATCATCCCTAAAAGACTGCTGCTGATGCTGAGTGCCAGGCTCCACCTCCATGCTCACACAATCCTCCTCCTCCCCCTCCTCCTCCTCATCCTCATCCTCTTCCTGTGTGGTGGGTGGGACAGAAGGAACACTGTCCGGATAAAGGGGGCCTTGAGAGGCAAGGAAGTCCTCCTCTTCCTGCCTCTGTTCTGCCTCAAGTGCCCTGTCCATTATCCCACGCAGCGTATGCTCCAACAGGTGGACAAGAGGTACAGTGTCACTGATGCATGCACTGTCACTGCTCACCATCCTCGTGGCCTCCTCAAATGGTGAGAGGACAGTGCATGCATCCCTGATCATGCTCCACTGACGTGGGGAAAAAAAACCAAGCTCCCCTGACCCTGTCCTGGTGCCGTAGTCGCAAAGGTACTCATTGATGGCCCTCTGCTGCGTGTGCAGTCGCTGCAGCATGGCCAACGTTGAGTTCCACCTGGTGGGCATGTCACATATTAGGCGGTTCTTGGGCAGGTTCAGCTCCTTTTGCAGCTCAGTCAGCCGAGCACTGGCATTATAAGATCGGCGGAAATGCACACAGACTTTCCTGGCCTGCCTCAGGACATCCTGTAAGCCTGGGAACCTGCCCAAGAACCGCTGCACCACCAGGTTGAGGACGTGAGCCATACAGGGCACATGGGTGAGCTGGCCCTGTCGCAGGGCGGAGAGGAGGTTGGTGCCATTGTCAGAAACGACCATTCCTGGCTTAAGCTGACGTGGCGTCAACCACCTCTCGGCCTGCCCCTGCAGAGCTGCCAGAACCTCTGGCCCAGTGTGGCTCCTGTCCCCCAAACACACCAGCGCAAGCACGGCATGGCATCTTTTTGCCTGCGTACTTGCGTAGCCCCTTGTACGCCTACGGAGCACCGCTGGTTCCGAGGACAGAGCACTGGAGGAAGAAGAAGAGGAGGGGGTGGAGGAGAGAGGTGTGTCACAACCAGTAGCAGTAGTAGCGTTTTGGAGGCGTGGTGGCGGAACAACCTCCAACACTACTGCACCTTGTCCTGCATCCCTCCCAGCTGCCAATAGAGTGACCCAATGGGCCGTGAAAGAAAGGTAACGTCCCTGTCCATGCCTGCTGGACCATGAGTCAGCGGTAATATGCACCTTACCGCTGACCGCCCTGTCCAGCGAGGCATGGACATTGCCTTCCACATGCCGGTAGAGAGACGGAATCGCCTTCCGTGAGAAAAAGTGGCGTTTGGGAACCTGCCACTGAGGAACCGCACATTGAACAAACTCATGGAAGGGGGCCGAGTCTACCAACTGAAAAGGCAGCAGTTGAAGTGCTAGCAATTTAGCCAAGCTAGCATTCAACCGCTGGGCATGTGGATGGCTGGGAGTGTACTTCTTTCGACGGTCCAGCAGCTGGGGCAGGGAAATTTGCCTGGTAGAATCAGACGTCGGTGTACTGCAAGTACTTGGTTGTGACACACCTAATTCTACACCTTCAGTCCTCTCACAGCAGCTTTCAGAGAGGACTGAAGGTGTACTGGGGATGGAGATCCCAGCTGATGAGGAGCAAGGAGAGGTCCGCTTAGTTCTTTGGTGTGGGTCTTTTATGTGTGCCTGCCAACGAGCTGCATGGCAGGTCGACATATGTCTGCTCATGCTTGTGGTGCCCAAGCGGCTGATGTTTTGGCCACGCGAGATACGCTTGAGACAAATATTGCAAATAGCAGTGGTGCGATCTGATGCACTCGTCTCAAAAAAGGCCCACACCAAAGAACTTTTCTGATAACGTGCAGAGGCAGCGCCCTGCACAGGCGGAGCTCTGCGGTGTTGTACAGTTGCTGTGCTGGCCTCTACCTGGCCTCCAGGGGGCATCCTGCCTCGTTGGACATGTGACGCCGCATCCTCCTCCTCCTCGTCCTCCTCCTCATCCTCTCTCCCTTCAGGCACCCACGTGGAGTCAGTGACCTCATCATCCCCTCCCTCTTCACCACTAGAGCAAACCTGGCAGTAAGCTGCAGCTGGTGGAACAGTACTGCCAGATTCCTCAAGCTGGGTATCATCATCCGAGCCTTCGAATCGTTGGGCATCCTCCTGGAGCATGTACCCAACACTGTGCTCAAAGAGTTCGGGGGACTCCTCAGGAGGACATGGTGGGGTCTAGGGAAGGGGTGGCTGATGATGCCATTGAGTACGCGTTGGCAGCTGCTCTGCCAGTACCCTGAGCCTGGGTGAGAGAGGATGAGGAGGATGAGGAGGGCTTGGTCATCCATTCTACCAAGCCTTCAGCATGATGCGGCTCCACATGTCCAGCTGCCGAAAACAAAGACGCGCGTGTCCCATGGCCACGTGCTGATGATGTCCACTAGAAACAGAGCCTGCCTGCCCTGTGTTCTTGGCTCTGCACGCTCTGCCTCCCCTTGGCGGTCTTCCAGCCATTGTAGTCGGTAGTCCTGTGGGTGCTGCTGAGAAGAATATATAGGAGCTCTGTGTGATGCCACTAACACACTAGAAGTCCTATGGGTGCTTCTGCAAAGAAAATATAGGAGCTCTGTGTGATGCCACTAACACACTAGAAGTTCTGTGGGTGCTGCTGAGAAGAAAATATAGGAGCTCTGTGTGATGCCACTAACACACTAGAAGTCCTATGGGTACTTCTGCAAAGAAAATAGAGGATCTCTGTGTGATGGGACTAACACACTTCAAGTCCTATGGGTGCTTCTGGGAACAAAATATAGGATCTCTGTGTGATGGGACTAACACACTTCAAGTCCTATAGGTGCTTCTGGGAAGAAAATATAGCTCTGTGTGATGGGACTAAACACACTTCAAGTCCTATAGGTGCTTCTGGGAACAAAATATAGGATCTCTGTGTGATGGGACTAACACACTTCAAGTCCTATAGGTGCTTCTGGGAAGAAAATATAGCTCTGTGTGATGGGACTAACACACTTCAAGTCCTATGGGTGCTTCTGTGAACAAAATATAGGATCTCTGTGTGATGGGACTAACACGCTACAAGTCCTATGGGTGCTTCTGGGAAGAAAATATAGGTCTGTGTGATGGGACTAACACACTTCAAGCCCTATAGGTGCTTCTGTGAACAAAATATAGGATCTCTGTGTGATGGGACTAACACACTACAAGTCCTATGGGTGCTTCTGGGAAGAAAATATAGGTCTGTGTGATGGGACTAACACACTTCAAGTCCTATAGGTGCTTCTGGGAACAAAATATAGGATCTCTGTGTGATGGGACTAACACACTTCAAGTCCTATGGGTGCTTCTGGGAACAAAATATAGAATCTCTGTGTGATGGGACTAACACACTTCAAGTCCTATAGGTGCTTCTGGGAACAAAATATAGGATCTCTGTGTGATGGGACTAACACACTTCAAGTCCTATGGGTGCTTCTGGGAAGAAAATATAGGTCTGTGTGATGGGACTAACACACTTCAAGTCCTATAGGTGCTTCTGGGAACAAAAATATAGGATCTCTGTGTGATGGGACTAACACACTACAAGTCCTATGGGTGAATATAAAACCTTCTAGGAAGGAGAGGGGGGAACATGAGGCCACATACCTCAGGGATTTTTTGTAGATGGTATCTAATAGGTTAATGTATAAGGACAAAATAGAAATGTATGAAAATAGAATTTTTATTTTCCCATAGGGGTAGACAACAACAAGGACACAACTAATACATCCATACTTTACAGACATATGAGTTAAATCAGATAAAGATGTAGAGCTTCGCCATACTCGACATGTTTCACTCTATGGAGTTTCTTCAGGAGTTTGATAGGTTAAGCTCAAAAGTGTACTGAAATAACAAAGTCGCATGAGAATCGCATCCTTTTTCAAAAATGTACAGATCAGATGTACATAATTATACAATAATATAAAACAGTTGGCTCAAAAATAGAGTATACATCTAAAAAGATGAGCAGTTAATACATGAATTTTGTTGTAAATGTTAACAGGGGGGGGGGGGGCCATAGAAAGCAGAGGGAGGGCATTGAGAGGTAAAGCCAGGCAAAACTTACCAACAGGACTTGGATGGATCTAAAGTAGGTCTGTTATACATACAATGTAAATTTGTTTTAGGGTATAGAAACAAATAGATTGTAGAGAGAGATGAAGTCGCTTCCAAAATGCCACAGATCAGCACTGTGTCGCTTGCAGAGAGTCACGCTAAAATGTTGAAGAAATAAGTGAAGCTAGATTAATGGGGTATTGTGTATGATGTGGTTCATAATGTACTGATATCAGATTGGTGAATGAATAGATAAATAAATAAATGAATAGTACCTGTAGCAAAGTACGCTGAGAGTAACCGAGCTCATGAAAGTTCAGTATACTGTGCAAATAATTGCAATCAATCCAAAATTTATTTGAAAAGTCATTCTCAGGTTTGTCTGCAATGCAGCAGAGTGAAAGACACTCCATTAATTGCTGTATATAAATAAAAAAAAAGTAAATTTATGAGTTGGGGGAAGTAAAGAGAGTAGAGTCAGTGGTATGAGGAGTAAAGTTAAAAAGTGTCTTACCCTATGCTGAGTAAAATGTCGGTAGCGGAATTGCCATTGAGTGGGGGCGGATAAAACCACCTCAACCTCTCATGTGCTGAAGATTCCAGGCAGATATGAAAAAATGGCAGAGGGAACTGCCATAAGTAGCGGCTCTCCGATCCGACGGCGTCTGACGTCACCGCTAGATCGTGGGCGCCAAAAGCGGCCATATCCCGCCCTGGACGTCAAAGGGTGAATGGTGCGCATGCGTCAGCGGCGAACCTTGTCGCCGATGCATGACGTCAGTTGGTGCGTCGCTGTGGAGCGGCGCACCGGCGGCCATCTTGGATTGTCCTTTTTGCCCACATCTCTGCGGAGGAGAAAGTGGGCCGAGCCCTCCATACCGACAAGAAACACCTGGATGGCGAGCGTAAATCGCCACCAGGGGACAACATTCAGGATGGAGGGGGACACATACAGGAAGGCTGACGGCAAAGCAGGGTGGAATAGGCCAAGGGGTGGGGGAGGCCCAGTACATGAGAGGCTGCAGAGCTAATCAAGCTTGCTATATCTCAAAAAAGGGACATCCCCGGGGCGCCCATACAAGCGACTGAAAGATGTGCGACTGTGAGCATTAATGTGGGAAGCATCTCTCTATAAATATAATGCTGATCAATAGGGCAAAAGCAAAGCCCAAAGAATGGGTACCAAGTTCAAATGTGTGATAAGTCTGCCCGGTTACATCTGTCCTCCATCTGTTTTGAAACAAACATAGAATATGAAATATTAGGTATTATCTAAGTCATCAATTGCATATTCACATTAAATGACATGCTACATTAGTCTATTGCAGATGATACAGGCAAGGAAATCTAAATTAGAGATGAGAAAAGAAAAAGAAAAAAAGAAAAGAAAAAAGAGAAGAGAAAATAATAAATGAAAAAAATGATGAATGAATATTCCCCATAAAAAATATCTAACTTATAAAAAGGATTTATAACTGAGAGCATCATTCAACCCTGGATAACTAGTTGCTTTGAGGTCAAAGATCCAACGAGCCTCACGTTGGAGTAAAGTGCGATCATAATTGCCACCTCTTTCACCTGGGGGCACATGCTCTAGTGCGAAAAAGTGCATTTTTTGATCATCATGGGCATGAAATAGTCCCATGTGACGGCTGATTGGAGTTTCCATCTTCTTTCCACGGACAAGATTTACATGATCTCTTATACGGTGGAAGAATGGACGTTTTGTTTTTCCGATATAGAAGGCTGTGCATTCGCACAGCATAATATATACTATGCCAATGGATTGGCAATTCACTAAAAACTTTGGTTTATATATATGTTTGTTTGGTAAAGTAATTTGTTTGGATGCATATATATAACGACAAAAATTGCATTTATGACAAGGTTTAGTTCCAACATTTTTTTTGGGGGTAGCAGAGGAGCTGGAACCATTATCTTGAATTGAAACATAATGGCTACGTACAAGGGTGTCTCGTAGAGATTAATCTAGCTTCACTTATTTCTTCAACATTTTAGCGTGACTCTCTGCAAGCGACACAGTGCTGATCTGTGGCATTTTGGAAGCGACTTCATCTCTCTCTACAATCTATTTGTTTCTATACCCTAAAACAAATTTACATTGTATGTATAACAGACCTACTTTAGATCCATCCAAGTCCTGTTGGTAAGTTTTGCCTGGCTTTACCTCTCAATGCCCTCCCTCTGCTTTCTATGGCCCCCCCCCCCCCCTGTTAACATTTACAACAAAATTCATGTATTAACTGCTCATCTTTTTAGATGTATACTCTATTTTTGAGCCAACTGTTTTATATTATTGTATAATTATGTACATCTGATCTGTACATTTTTGAAAAAGGATGCGATTCTCATGCGACTTTGTTATTTCAGTACACTTTTGAGCTTAACCTATCAAACTCCTGAAGAAACTCCATAGAGTGAAACATGTCGAGTATGGCGAAGCTCTACATCTTTATCTGATTTAACTCATATGTCTGTAAAGTATGGATGTATTACTTGTGTCCTTGTTGTTGTCTACCCCTATGGGAAAATAAAAATTCTATTTTCATACATTTCTATTTTGTCCTTATACATTAACCTATTAGATACCATCTACAAAAAATCCCTGAGGTATGTGGCCTCATGTTCCCCCCTCTCCTTCCTAGAAGGTTTTATATTCATTCAAATTGGGATTTTGGTATCGCCACATGTTCAAGCTTCTTCATCTAACACATTAGAATTTTGTACTTTTCGGGCGTTACCCGCCCATCACCCCAGTAGATGAAGTTAGATTATTGAACCTATAACCTACAGCTCTATAGTTTTTCTTAAACAAATTGAGTCTGTGAATATAACCTCCCTTTCTTTAATTCTTGTACCTCGGTGTCATTTCAGATGTGTTTGGCAAGTGATGTTTAATTAATTTTTTGTTTCTTTTTGTATTTTTCTTTGTTGAAATTCCTCATATTTTATCTGTCTTTTACTGTCCTCTGTTCTCAGAGACGAATGGCTAACTACTGTGGCCAGGCCTTTGAAGGCCTTATGGATACTATTCACAGATCCCAAAACTCAATAGGAGGCGGTCTAACTATGGATCGCTTCTTTATAAGACTCCAACGCATGCTGGAAAGAAAGTCTAGGATATACTGGAATAAATGGTACTTTTCCAAATATATAGATGATCAAATGTCTCCATGGGGTTTGAGAATTCAGATTTTTCCCACTATACAAAAACTGGAGTCTGACTTCAAAACCCAATGGGAAGCCAATTTACAACAATGTTCGGTTCAAATGATGAAACTGTTATGTTTACACTACACCACTGAACTGACCAATGTTGACAAGGAAATTGAAAAACTCTATGAAGAAAATCAGGCAATCTCCTTGGATGCTCTCTTTGCTGAACGCGAGACAGCACTCAAGGAAGGACTTGAAAAATATGTGTCTGATCTCCTTAAAACCAAGGAGAAAAAATTCCTGCGAGACAAACTATCCTATGACAATAACCAGGCTTACAATTGGGGCTCTTTACAAAACAGGAGGCGTGTTATTAAACCTTATAAAAAATCTGAGAAAACCCCTGAACTAACTGATTCAGACACTTCTTCCTTTTCATCTATTTCTTCCTCACAGGCACCTGATCGTCTCACGTCCACAAAGAAATCACAATCACAACATCCCCGCAAGGAGGGTAATGTAAATGCTCAATCTGGGAAACCCAAAAGTTCCCCTACACGAAATCGCACACCAATTAGCACTAGAGCCTCAGCAGCCAAGGCTGCAGGTGGCTCTAAAACTCTCACATCTTTTGACACTCTCACTTTTACTTCGGCTCAGTCTCTGCCTTCGGCCCCTCCCCCCCAGGGGGGACAGGCCGAAGCCACCACTGAGTCAAGTTTTCGGACAGCACCGATTTTCACTCAGCCAGTGTTAGACCCAAGGAAAAACTTGGAACCCACCACTACACAGATCAAACAGACGAAAATCATTTTGAAATAATTAATCTCTCCACTTACAATCTCACTGATACACAAATTTCACTTTTGAAACTGGGGCTAACTTTTTGCCCCACCAAATCTACAGATGCCTTTGAATTAGTGAAAGATCTACATCTATTCTCACGGAAACTTATGTTTCGGATTATGTTTGATAAATCTAATCCATCAACTCGTGCTGGCATTTCCACAGCGCTGCCGGTTTCGTCAGCTTCACACCAATTATCTCTAAATGACATTAAAGCTATGGAGGAACTAATGGAGCTGTGGGACAAGGGACATATCGACGAGGTGGACCTAGCTGAGGCTGATGCCCTGCTTCCTGGTGCCCCTCGTCGGTCTGCCCCTCCTCCTGCAGCTCCTATACCTCCCTCCCGTGAATATAAATCAAAATCAACCACCTTTCCATCATTACAAGGTAATCCCAATGTTTGGGCATTTACCCAACAGGTAACCAACGAAATTCGAAAAACCAAATGGGTTGATCCACCGCAATCCAATCTTACGGTACAACAAAGACAAGCACTTCGCTCCTTACAACAAGAAAGCAATATAATAATCAAACCAGCCGACAAGGGGGGAAACCTTGTAATTATGGACAGATGTCAATACGAGTTGATGGTACATAATCTCCTTCAAAATCGCGAATGGTATCGCAAAATACCAGAAAGCCATGTAAACTACACCATAGGGAAATTTCGACAATTATTGGGTTCTGCCTACTTTCAGGACTTAATTACAAAAAAAAACATATGATTTTCTCAACACTCCCTTTCCCAAAACCCCTACCCTATATGCCCTACCCAAAATCCATAAGAACGCCACTAACCCACCAGGCCGCCCGATTGTCTCTGGCAATGGATGCCTTACTGAAAACGCCAGTGCATTGGTGGATGATTTCCTTCGCCCCCATGTAGAGGGCTTAGTTTCTTATTTACAAGACACCAGGGACCTATTAAGGGTTCTTGATGGTGTCTCGATACCCCCTGGGTCCTGGCTCGTTGCTCTCGATGTTGAGGCCCTCTACAACTCCATACCCCATAAACTGGGGGTCGGAGTTGTGGAGGGCTTCATTTCCGAGGGCACCGAGTCATCACCTAAATATAATGGATTTATTTTGAAGTTGCTCGAATTCATTTTAACTAACAATATTTTTCTATTCGGGCGCTCCCACTACCTCCAGGTGCAGGGCGTGGCTATGGGGACCAAATGTGCCCCATCCTACGCCAATCTGTACCTGGGGGGGTGGGAGCGTCATCTATTTCAAAGAGAGGACATACAAATGTTCCTAGACCAAATTCCAGTCTGGAGAAGATACATCGATGATGTGTTCTTCATCTGGACAGGCACCAAATCAGATTTGTCAGCTTTCTATGAGAAACTAAAGATTAACACATATAATCTTGGTTTTACAATGGAAAGCAGTCAGTCACAACTAACCTTTCTTGACATCACAATCTATGTGGATGAAGAGGGTAATGTTGGAACTACTCTTTACCGTAAGCCTTCAGCAGCTAACACACTTCTACATGCGACTAGCTCTCACCCCGGTCCTCTGGTATCTAGTATACCTTATGGACAATATCTTAGGGTTAAACGGAACTGCAGCCAAGACTCCGACTTTAAAGTGGAGGCCAAAAAACTGCAGCAGCGTTTACGACATCGTGGCTACTCCCAGTCTTGTCTGAGGAAGTCATACTTGAAAGCAAAGCAACAAAATCGCTCTAAACTCATTCACACAAACAAAATTTCCACCAATGACTCAGGCATCAGAATCATTACCCGCTTCTCTGGACATCATGCTCGTGTGCGAAAGATCTTTGACAAATATTGGTATCTACTGAAGGCGGATCCCTTGATCTCCAAACATATAGAGGATCATCCAGTTATAACCTTCACGAGATCTCAATCTCTACGAGACACCCTTGTACGTAGCCATTATGTTTCAATTCAAGATAATGGTTCCAGCTCCTCTGCTACCCCCAAAAAAAATGTTGGAACTAAACCTTGTCATAAATGCAATTTTTGTCGTTATATATATGCATCCAAACAAATTACTTTACCAAACAAACATATATATAAACCAAAGTTTTTAGTGAATTGCCAATCCATTGGCATAGTATATATTATGCTGTGCGAATGCACAGCCTTCTATATCGGAAAAACAAAACGTCCATTCTTCCACCGTATAAGAGATCATGTAAATCTTGTCCGTGGAAAGAAGATGGAAACTCCAATCAGCCGTCACATGGGACTATTTCATGCCCATGATGATCAAAAAATGCACTTTTTCGCACTAGAGCATGTGCCCCCAGGTGAAAGAGGTGGCAATTATGATCGCACTTTACTCCAACGTGAGGCTCGTTGGATCTTTGACCTCAAAGCAACTAGTTATCCAGGGTTGAATGATGCTCTCAGTTATAAATCCTTTTTATAAGTTAGATATTTTTTATGGGGAATATTCATTCATCATTTTTTTCATTTATTATTTTCTCTTCTCTTTTTTCTTTTCTTTTTTTTTCTTTTTCTTTTCTCATCTCTAATTTAGATTTCCTTGCCTGTATCATCTGCAATAGACTAATGTAGCATGTCATTTAATGTGAATATGCAATTGATGACTTAGATAATACCTAATATTTCATATTCTATGTTTGTTTCAAAACAGATGGAGGACAGATGTAACCGGGCAGACTTATCACACATTTGAACTTGGTACCCATTCTTTGGGCTTTGCTTTTGCCCTATTGATCAGCATTATATTTATAGAGAGATGCTTCCCACATTAATGCTCACAGTCGCACATCTTTCAGTCGCTTGTATGGGCGCCCCGGGGATGTCCCCTTTTTTGAGATATAGCAAGCTTGATTAGCTCTGCAGCCTCTCATGTACTGGGCCTCCCCCACCCCTTGGCCTATTCCACCCTGCTTTGCCGTCAGCCTTCCTGTATGTGTCCCCCTCCATCTTGAATGTTGTCCCCTGGTGGCGATTTACGCTCGCCATCCAGGTGTTTCTTGTCGGTATGGAGGGCTCGGCCCACTTTCTCCTCCGCAGAGATGTGGGCAAAAAGGACAATCCAAGATGGCCGCCGGTGCGCCGCTCCACAGCGACGCACCAACTGACGTCATGCATCGGCGACAAGGTTCGCCGCTGACGCATGCGCACCATTCACCCTTTGACGTCCAGGGCGGTATATGGCCGCTTTTGGCGCCCACGATCTAGCGGTGACGTCAGACGCCGTCGGATCGGAGAGCCGCTACTTATGGCAGTTCCCTCTGCCATTTTTCATATCTGCCTGGAATCTTCAGCACATGAGAGGTTGAGGTGGTTTTATCCGCCCCCACTCAATGGCAATTCCGCTACCGACATTTTACTCAGCATAGGGTAAGACACTTTTTAACTTTACTCCTCATACCACTGACTCTACTCTCTTTACTTCCCCCAACTCATAAATTTACTTTTTTTTATTTATATACAGCAATTAACGGAGTGTCTTTCACTCTGCTGCATTGCAGACAAACCTGAGAATGACTTTTCAAATAAATTTTGGATTGATTGCAATTATTTGCACAGTATACTGAACTTTCATGAGCTCGGTTACTCTCAGCGTACTTTGCTACAGGTACTATTCATTTATTTATTTATCTATTCATTCACCAATCTGATATCAGTACATTATGAACCACATCATACACAATACCCCATTAATCTAGCTTCACTTATTTCTTCAACATTTTAGCGTGACTCTCTGCAAGCGACACAGTGCTGATCTGTGGCATTTTGGAAGCGACTTCATCTCTCTCTACAATCTATTTGTTTCTATACCCTAAAACAAATTTACATTGTATGTATAACAGACCTACTTTAGATCCATCCAAGTCCTGTTGGTAAGTTTTGCCTGGCTTTACCTCTCAATGCCCTCCCTCTGCTTTCAAGGCCCCCCCCCCCCCCCCCTGTTAACATTTACAACAAAATTCATGTATTAACTGCTCATCTTTTTAGATGTATACTCTATTTTTGAGCCAACTGTTTTATATTATTGTATAATTATGTACATCTGATCTGTACATTTTTGAAAAAGGATGCGATTCTCATGCGACTTTGTTATTTCAGTACACTTTTGAGCTTAACCTATCAAACTCCTGAAGAAACTCCATAGAGTGAAACATGTCGAGTATGGCGAAGCTCTACATCTTTATCTGATTTAACTCATATGTCTGTAAAGTATGGATGTATTACTTGTGTCCTTGTTGTTGTCTACCCCTATGGGAAAATAAAAATTCTATTTTCATACATTTCTATTTTGTCCTTATACATTAACCTATTAGATACCATCTACAAAAAATCCCTGAGGTATGTGGCCTCATGTTCCCCCCTCTCCTTCCTAGAAGGTTTTATATTCATTCAAATTGGGATTTTGGTATCGCCACATGTTCAAGCTTCTTCATCTAACACATTAGAAGTCCTATGGGTGCTTCTGGGAAGAAAAAATATAGCTCTGTGTGATGGGACTAACACACTTCAAGTCCTATGGGTGCTTCTGTGAACAAAATATAGGATCTCTGTGTGATGGGACTAACACGCTACAAGTCCTATGGGTGCTTCTGGGAAGAAAATATAGGTCTGTGTGATGGGACTAACACACTTCAAGTCCTATAGGTGCTTCTGGAACAAAATATAGGATCTCTGTGTGATGGGACTAACACACTTCAAGTCCTATAGGTGCTTCTGGGAACAAAATATAGGATCTCTGTGTGATGGGACTAACACACTTCAAGTCCTATGGGTGCTTCTGTGAACAAAATATAGGATCTCTGTGTGATGGGACTAACACACTACAACTCCTATAGGTGCTTCTGTGAACAAAATATAGGATCTCTGTGTGATGGGACTAACACACTTCAAGTCCTATAGGTGCTTCTGGGAACAAAATATAGGATCTCTGTGTGATGGGACTAACACACTACAAGTCCTATGGGTGCTTCTGGGAAGAAAATATAGGTCTGTGTGATGGGACTAACACACTTCAAGTCCTATAGGTGCTTCTAGGAACAAAATATAGGATCTCTGTGTGATGGGACTAACACACTACAAGTCCTATGGGTGCTTCTGGGAAGAAAATATAGCTCTGTGTGATGGGACTAACACACTTCAAGTCCTATAGGTGCTTCTGGGAACAAAATATAGGATCTCTGTGTGATGGGACTAACACACTTCAAGTCCTATAGGTGCTTCTGGGAACAAAATATAGAATCTCTGTGTGATGGGACTAACACACTTCAAGTCCTATAGGTGCTTCTGGGAACAAAATATAGGATCTCTGTGTGATGGGACTAACACACTTCAAGTCCTTTGGGTGCTTCTGTGAACAAAATATAGGATCTCTGTGTGTGATGGGACTAACACACTACAAGTCCTATAGGTGCTTCTGGGAACAAAATATATGATCTCTGTGTGATGGGACTAACACACTACAAGTCCTATGGGTGCTTCTGGGAACAAAATATAGGATCTCTGTGTGATGGGACTAACACACTTCAAGTCCTATAGGTGCTTCTGGGAACAAAATATAGAATCTCTGTGTGATGGGACTAACACACTTCAAGTCCTATAGGTGCTTCTGGGAACAAAATATAGGATCTCTGTGTGATGGGACTAACACACTTCAAGTCCTATGGGTGCTTCTGTGAACAAAATATAGGATCTCTGTGTGATGGGACTAACACACTACAAGTCCTATGGGTGCTTCTGGGAAGAAAATATAGGTCTGTGTGATGGGACTAACACACTTCAAGTCCTATAGGTGCTTCTGGGAACAAAATATAGAATCTCTGTGTGATGGGACTAACACACTTCAAGTCCTATAGGTGCTTCTGGGAAGAAAATATAGCTCTGTGTGATGGGACTAACACACTTCAAGTCCTATAGGTGCTTCTGGGAACAAAATATAGGATCTCTGTGTGATGGGACTAACACACTACAAGTCCTATGGGTGCTTCTGGGAAGAAAATATAGGTCTGTGTGATGGGACTAACACACTTCAAGTCCTATAGGTGCTTCTGGGAACAAAATATAGAATCTCTGTGTGATGGGACTAACACACTTCAAGTCCTATAGGTGCTTCTGGGAACAAAATATAGGATCTCTGTGTGATGGGACTAACACACTTCAAGTCCTATAGGTGCTTCTGGGAACAAAATATAGGATCTCTGTGTGATGGGACTAACACACTTCAAGTCCTATGGGTGCTTCTGGGAACAAAATATAGGATCTCTGTGTGATGGGACTAACACACTTCAAGTCCTATAGGTGCTTCTGGGAACAAAATATAGCTCTGTGTGATGGGACTAACACACTTCAAGTCCTATAGGTGCTTCTGGGAAAAAAATATAGGATCTCTGTGTGATGGGACTAACACACTACAAGTCCTATGGGTGCTTCTGGGAAGAAAATATAGGTCTGTGTGATGGGACTAACACACTTCAAGTCCTATAGGTGCTTCTGGGAACAAAATATAGGATCTCTGTGTGATGGGACTAACACACTACAAGTCCTATGGGTGCTTCTGGGAAGAAAATATAGGTCTGTGTGATGGGACTAACACACTTCAAGTCCTATAGGTGCTTCTGGGAACAAAATATAGGATCTCTTTGTGATGGGACTAACACACTACAAGTCCTATAGGTGCTTCTGGGAAGAAAATATAGCTCTGTGTGATGGGACTAACACACTTCAAGTCCTATAGATGCTTCTGGGAACAAAATATAGGAGCTCTGTTTGCTGCCAGTGCCTGCCTGCCACGAACACACTACAAGTCCTATAGGTGCTTCTGGGAACAAAATATAGGAGCTCTGTTTGCTGCCAGTGCCTGCCTGCCACGAACACACTACAAGTCCTATAGGTGCTTCTGGGAACAAAATATAGGAGCTCTGTTTGCTGCCAGTGCCTGCCTTCCACGAACACACTACAAGTCCTATAGGTGCTTCTGGGAACAAAATATAGGAGCTCTGTTTGCTGCCAGTGCCTGCCACGAACACACTACAAGCCCCTCTTTCTAAATGAATCTTTCTAAATGAATCTTTCTAACTGAATCTTTCTAAATGAATCTTTCTAAATGAATCTAGCAGAGTGACACAGAATGAGCCTGCTCTCTCTAACGCCGGAACGCATGTGACCGGCGCCGACGGCGTGGCGGCCTTTTATAAGAGGGGGCGTGTACTAAAGCCCCTGAGCTGTAATTGGCTACAGGCGTCCTGCCTGTAGCCAATTATGGCTCTCCGAGTTTCCGAGTGCATTGTGGGGCCGCTCGCATCACACGAATGTGATGCGAGCGGCCAAAATCACAATCACAACACAATCACAATCACAACAATCACAACATCCCCGCAAGGAGGGTAATGTAAATGCTCAATCTGGGAAACCCAAAAGTTCCCCTACACGAAATCGCACACCAATTAGCACTAGAGCCTCAGCAGCCAAGGCTGCAGGTGGCTCTAAAACTCTCACATCTTTTGACACTCTCACTTTTACTTCGGCTCAGTCTCTGCCTTCGGCCCCTCCCCCCCAGGGGGGACAGGCCGAAGCCACCACTGAGTCAAGTTTTCGGACAGCACCGATTTTCACTCAGCCAGTGTTAGACCCAAGGAAAAACTTGGAACCCACCACTACACAGATCAAACAGACGAAAATCATTTTGAAATAATTAATCTCTCCACTTACAATCTCACTGATACACAAATTTCACTTTTGAAACTGGGGCTAACTTTTTGCCCCACCAAATCTACAGATGCCTTTGAATTAGTGAAAGATCTACATCTATTCTCACGGAAACTTATGTTTCGGATTATGTTTGATAAATCTAATCCATCAACTCGTGCTGGCATTTCCACAGCGCTGCCGGTTTCGTCAGCTTCACACCAATTATCTCTAAATGACATTAAAGCTATGGAGGAACTAATGGAGCTGTGGGACAAGGGACATATCGACGAGGTGGACCTAGCTGAGGCTGATGCCCTGCTTCCTGGTGCCCCTCGTCGGTCTGCCCCTCCTCCTGCAGCTCCTATACCTCCCTCCCGTGAATATAAATCAAAATCAACCACCTTTCCATCATTACAAGGTAATCCCAATGTTTGGGCATTTACCCAACAGGTAACCAACGAAATTCGAAAAACCAAATGGGTTGATCCACCGCAATCCAATCTTACGGTACAACAAAGACAAGCACTTCGCTCCTTACAACAAGAAAGCAATATAATAATCAAACCAGCCGACAAGGGGGGAAACCTTGTAATTATGGACAGATGTCAATACGAGTTGATGGTACATAATCTCCTTCAAAATCGCGAATGGTATCGCAAAATACCAGAAAGCCATGTAAACTACACCATAGGGAAATTTCGACAATTATTGGGTTCTGCCTACTTTCAGGACTTAATTACAAAAAAAACATATGATTTTCTCAACACTCCCTTTCCCAAAACCCCTACCCTATATGCCCTACCCAAAATCCATAAGAACGCCACTAACCCACCAGGCCGCCCGATTGTCTCTGGCAATGGATGCCTTACTGAAAACGCCAGTGCATTGGTGGATGATTTCCTTCGCCCCCATGTAGAGGGCTTAGTTTCTTATTTACAAGACACCAGGGACCTATTAAGGGTTCTTGATGGTGTCTCGATACCCCCTGGGTCCTGGCTCGTTGCTCTCGATGTTGAGGCCCTCTACAACTCCATACCCCATAAACTGGGGGTCGGAGTTGTGGAGGGCTTCATTTCCGAGGGCACCGAGTCATCACCTAAATATAATGGATTTATTTTGAAGTTGCTCGAATTCATTTTAACTAACAATATTTTTCTATTCGGGCGCTCCCACTACCTCCAGGTGCAGGGCGTGGCTATGGGGACCAAATGTGCCCCATCCTACGCCAATCTGTACCTGGGGGGGTGGGAGCGTCATCTATTTCAAAGAGAGGACATACAAATGTTCCTAGACCAAATTCCAGTCTGGAGAAGATACATCGATGATGTGTTCTTCATCTGGACAGGCACCAAATCAGATTTGTCAGCTTTCTATGAGAAACTAAAGATTAACACATATAATCTTGGTTTTACAATGGAAAGCAGTCAGTCACAACTAACCTTTCTTGACATCACAATCTATGTGGATGAAGAGGGTAATGTTGGAACTACTCTTTACCGTAAGCCTTCAGCAGCTAACACACTTCTACATGCGACTAGCTCTCACCCCGGTCCTCTGGTATCTAGTATACCTTATGGACAATATCTTAGGGTTAAACGGAACTGCAGCCAAGACTCCGACTTTAAAGTGGAGGCCAAAAAACTGCAGCAGCGTTTACGACATCGTGGCTACTCCCAGTCTTGTCTGAGGAAGTCATACTTGAAAGCAAAGCAACAAAATCGCTCTAAACTCATTCACACAAACAAAATTTCCACCAATGACTCAGGCATCAGAATCATTACCCGCTTCTCTGGACATCATGCTCGTGTGCGAAAGATCTTTGACAAATATTGGTATCTACTGAAGGCGGATCCCTTGATCTCCAAACATATAGAGGATCATCCAGTTATAACCTTCACGAGATCTCAATCTCTACGAGACACCCTTGTACGTAGCCATTATGTTTCAATTCAAGATAATGGTTCCAGCTCCTCTGCTACCCCCAAAAAAAATGTTGGAACTAAACCTTGTCATAAATGCAATTTTTGTCGTTATATATATGCATCCAAACAAATTACTTTACCAAACAAACATATATATAAACCAAAGTTTTTAGTGAATTGCCAATCCATTGGCATAGTATATATTATGCTGTGCGAATGCACAGCCTTCTATATCGGAAAAACAAAACGTCCATTCTTCCACCGTATAAGAGATCATGTAAATCTTGTCCGTGGAAAGAAGATGGAAACTCCAATCAGCCGTCACATGGGACTATTTCATGCCCATGATGATCAAAAAATGCACTTTTTCGCACTAGAGCATGTGCC
This sequence comes from Lithobates sylvaticus, assembly GCA_028564925.1. NCBI lineage: Eukaryota > Metazoa > Chordata > Amphibia > Anura > Ranidae > Lithobates > Lithobates sylvaticus. The sequence goes on along the minus strand of CM053034.1, from coordinate 60,331,015 downwards.
CCCAGGTGAAAGAGGTGGCAATTATGATCGCACTTTACTCCAACGTGAGGCTCGTTGGATCTTTGACCTCAAAGCAACTAGTTATCCAGGGTTGAATGATGCTCTCAGTTATAAATCCTTTTTATAAGTTAGATATTTTTTATGGGGAATATTCATTCATCATTTTTTTCATTTATTATTTTCTCTTCTCTTTTTTTTCTTTTCTTTTTTTCTTTTTCTTTTCTCATCTCTAATTTAGATTTCCTTGCCTGTATCATCTGCAATAGACTAATGTAGCATGTCATTTAATGTGAATATGCAATTGATGACTTAGATAATACCTAATATTTCATATTCTATGTTTGTTTCAAAACAGATGGAGGACAGATGTAACCGGGCAGACTTATCACACATTTGAACTTGGTACCCATTCTTTGGGCTTTGCTTTTGCCCTATTGATCAGCATTATATTTATAGAGAGATGCTTCCCACATTAATGCTCACAGTCGCACATCTTTCAGTCGCTTGTATGGGCGCCCCGGGGATGTCCCCTTTTTTGAGATATAGCAAGCTTGATTAGCTCTGCAGCCTCTCATGTACTGGGCCTCCCCCACCCCTTGGCCTATTCCACCCTGCTTTGCCGTCAGCCTTCCTGTATGTGTCCCCCTCCATCTTGAATGTTGTCCCCTGGTGGCGATTTACGCTCGCCATCCAGGTGTTTCTTGTCGGTATGGAGGGCTCGGCCCACTTTCTCCTCCGCAGAGATGTGGGCAAAAAGGACAATCCAAGATGGCCGCCGGTGCGCCGCTCCACAGCGACGCACCAACTGACGTCATGCATCGGCGACAAGGTTCGCCGCTGACGCATGCGCACCATTCACCCTTTGACGTCCAGGGCGGTATATGGCCGCTTTTGGCGCCCACGATCTAGCGGTGACGTCAGACGCCGTCGGATCGGAGAGCCGCTACTTATGGCAGTTCCCTCTGCCATTTTTCATATCTGCCTGGAATCTTCAGCACATGAGAGGTTGAGGTGGTTTTATCCGCCCCCACTCAATGGCAATTCCGCTACCGACATTTTACTCAGCATAGGGTAAGACACTTTTTAACTTTACTCCTCATACCACTGACTCTACTCTCTTTACTTCCCCCAACTCATAAATTTACTTTTTTTTATTTATATACAGCAATTAACGGAGTGTCTTTCACTCTGCTGCATTGCAGACAAACCTGAGAATGACTTTTCAAATAAATTTTGGATTGATTGCAATTATTTGCACAGTATACTGAACTTTCATGAGCTCGGTTACTCTCAGCGTACTTTGCTACAGGTACTATTCATTTATTTATTTATCTATTCATTCACCAATCTGATATCAGTACATTATGAACCACATCATACACAATACCCCATTAATCTAGCTTCACTTATTTCTTCAACATTTTAGCGTGACTCTCTGCAAGCGACACAGTGCTGATCTGTGGCATTTTGGAAGCGACTTCATCTCTCTCTACAATCTATTTGTTTCTATACCCTAAAACAAATTTACATTGTATGTATAACAGACCTACTTTAGATCCATCCAAGTCCTGTTGGTAAGTTTTGCCTGGCTTTACCTCTCAATGCCCTCCCTCTGCTTTCTATGCCCCCCCCCCCCCCCCCCTGTTAACATTTACAACAAAATTCATGTATTAACTGCTCATCTTTTTAGATGTATACTCTATTTTTGAGCCAACTGTTTTATATTATTGTATAATTATGTACATCTGATCTGTACATTTTTGAAAAAGGATGCGATTCTCATGCGACTTTGTTATTTCAGTACACTTTTGAGCTTAACCTATCAAACTCCTGAAGAAACTCCATAGAGTGAAACATGTCGAGTATGGCGAAGCTCTACATCTTTATCTGATTTAACTCATATGTCTGTAAAGTATGGATGTATTACTTGTGTCCTTGTTGTTGTCTACCCCTATGGGAAAATAAAAATTCTATTTTCATACATTTCTATTTTGTCCTTATACATTAACCTATTAGATACCATCTACAAAAAATCCCTGAGGTATGTGGCCTCATGTTCCCCCCTCTCCTTCCTAGAAGGTTTTATATTCATTCAAATTGGGATTTTGGTATCGCCACATGTTCAAGCTTCTTCATCTAACACATTAGAAGTCCTATGGGTGCTTCTGGGAAGAAAATATAGCTCTGTGTGATGGGACTAACACACTTCAAGTCCTATGGGTGCTTCTGTGAACAAAATATAGGATCTCTGTGTGATGGGACTAACACGCTACAAGTCCTATGGGTGCTTCTGGGAAGAAAATATAGGTCTGTGTGATGGGACTAACACACTTCAAGTCCTATAGGTGCTTCTGGGAACAAAATATAGGATCTCTGTGTGATGGGACTAACACACTTCAAGTCCTATAGGTGCTTCTGGGAACAAAATATAGGATCTCTGTGTGATGGGACTAACACACTTCAAGTCCTATGGGTGCTTCTGTGAACAAAATATAGGATCTCTGTGTGATGGGACTAACACACTACAACTCCTATGGGTGCTTCTGTGAACAAAATATAGGATCTCTGTGTGATGGGACTAACACACTTCAAGTCCTATAGGTGCTTCTGGGAACAAAATATAGGATCTCTGTGTGATGGGACTAACACACTACAAGTCCTATGGGTGCTTCTGGGAAGAAAATATAGGTCTGTGTGATGGGACTAACACACTTCAAGTCCTATAGGTGCTTCTAGGAACAAAATATAGGATCTCTGTGTGATGGGACTAACACACTACAAGTCCTATGGGTGCTTCTGGGAAGAAAATATAGCTCTGTGTGATGGGACTAACACACTTCAAGTCCTATAGGTGCTTCTGGGAACAAAATATAGGATCTCTGTGTGATGGGACTAACACACTTCAAGTCCTATAGGTGCTTCTGGGAACAAAATATAGAATCTCTGTGTGATGGGACTAACACACTTCAAGTCCTATAGGTGCTTCTGGGAACAAAATATAGGATCTCTGTGTGATGGGACTAACACACTTCAAGTCCTTTGGGTGCTTCTGTGAACAAAATATAGGATCTCTGTGTGATGGGACTAACACACTACAAGTCCTATAGGTGCTTCTGGGAACAAAATATATGATCTCTGTGTGATGGGACTAACACACTACAAGTCCTATGGGTGCTTCTGGGAACAAAATATAGGATCTCTGTGTGATGGGACTAACACACTTCAAGTCCTATAGGTGCTTCTGGGAACAAAATATAGAATCTCTGTGTGATGGGACTAACACACTTCAAGTCCTATAGGTGCTTCTGGGAACAAAATATAGGATCTCTGTGTGATGGGACTAACACACTTCAAGTCCTATGGGTGCTTCTGTGAACAAAATATAGGATCTCTGTGTGATGGGACTAACACACTACAAGTCCTATGGGTGCTTCTGGGAAGAAAATATAGGTCTGTGTGATGGGACTAACACACTTCAAGTCCTATAGGTGCTTCTGGGAACAAAATATAGAATCTCTGTGTGATGGGACTAACACACTTCAAGTCCTATAGGTGCTTCTGGGAAGAAAATATAGCTCTGTGTGATGGGACTAACACACTTCAAGTCCTATAGGTGCTTCTGGGAACAAAATATAGGATCTCTGTGTGATGGGACTAACACACTACAAGTCCTATGGGTGCTTCTGGGAAGAAAATATAGGTCTGTGTGATGGGACTAACACACTTCAAGTCCTATAGGTGCTTCTGGGAACAAAATATAGAATCTCTGTGTGATGGGACTAACACACTTCAAGTCCTATAGGTGCTTCTGGGAACAAAATATAGGATCTCTGTGTGATGGGACTAACACACTTCAAGTCCTATAGGTGCTTCTGGGAACAAAATATAGGATCTCTGTGTGATGGGACTAACACACTTCAAGTCCTATGGGTGCTTCTGGGAACAAAATATAGGATCTCTGTGTGATGGGACTAACACACTTCAAGTCCTATAGGTGCTTCTGGGAACAAAATATAGCTCTGTGTGATGGGACTAACACACTTCAAGTCCTATAGGTGCTTCTGGGAAAAAAATATAGGATCTCTGTGTGATGGGACTAACACACTACAAGTCCTATGGGTGCTTCTGGGAAGAAAATATAGGTCTGTGTGATGGGACTAACACACTTCAAGTCCTATAGGTGCTTCTGGGAACAAAATATAGGATCTCTGTGTGATGGGACTAACACACTACAAGTCCTATGGGTGCTTCTGGGAAGAAAATATAGGTCTGTGTGATGGGACTAACACACTTCAAGTCCTATAGGTGCTTCTGGGAACAAAATATAGGATCTCTTTGTGATGGGACTAACACACTACAAGTCCTATAGGTGCTTCTGGGAAGAAAATATAGCTCTGTGTGATGGGACTAACACACTTCAAGTCCTATAGATGCTTCTGGGAACAAAATATAGGAGCTCTGTTTGCTGCCAGTGCCTGCCTGCCACGAACACACTACAAGTCCTATAGGTGCTTCTGGGAACAAAATATAGGAGCTCTGTTTGCTGCCAGTGCCTGCCTGCCACGAACACACTACAAGTCCTATAGGTGCTTCTGGGAACAAAATATAGGAGCTCTGTTTGCTGCCAGTGCCTGCCTTCCACGAACACACTACAAGTCCTATAGGTGCTTCTGGGAACAAAATATAGGAGCTCTGTTTGCTGCCAGTGCCTGCCACGAACACACTACAAGCCCCTCTTTCTAAATGAATCTTTCTAAATGAATCTTTCTAACTGAATCTTTCTAAATGAATCTTTCTAAATGAATCTAGCAGAGTGACACAGAATGAGCCTGCTCTCTCTAACGCCGGAACGCATGTGACCGGCGCCGACGGCGTGGCGGCCTTTTATAAGAGGGGGCGTGTACTAAAGCCCCTGAGCTGTAATTGGCTACAGGCGTCCTGCCTGTAGCCAATTATGGCTCTCCGAGTTTCCGAGTGCATTGTGGGGCCGCTCGCATCACACGATTGTGATGCGAGCGGCCAAAATAGTTCTGGGCTCGCCGAGCGAGCGAACGCCCGGTGCTCGATGCGAACGTGGGTTCGCATCGAGCACCGGGCCCATCCCTACTCAACATCAACCACTAAAGTAAAAACTGAAACAGGCGACTTCGCACATGACCCGAAGGGGATTTTGAAAATATTTCATACCTTTTATTCTAGGCTATATACCGTATATACTCGAGTATAGGCCGTCCCGAGTATAAGCCGAGGCCCCTAATTCACCACAAAAAACTGGGAAAAACGCATTGACCCGTGTATAAGCTGAGGGTAAAAAATGCAGCAGCTACTGTAAGTGGAAAAGAGGGTCAGCAATGCCCATCTGCAGCTGCATGTCCCCTGTACAGACCCCCCCTGTGTCCCCATTGCAGCCTACCTGTGCCGATCTGCGGGTCCTCTGTCATCCGTCCTGTGCCATCCGTCCTGTGCCATCCGTCCTGTGCCATCTGTCATCCGATATCTGTCATCGGTCTTCCGCCGATGCAGTCTCGCTCTGTCCCCCCACAGCGCGTAAGGCGCCATTCTAAAATTACAAAAGCCGCGCCTCCTCCTCGTCCGTGATAGGAGGAACGCTGTTTTCCCAGCAGTCAGTGTGCAGTGTTCCGCCTATCACAGACGTCCTCTCTTCCTCATCCATGAGATGAGAATGACAGGACGTCCGTGATAGGCGGAACACTGCACACTGACTTACTGCTGGGAAAATCAGTGTCCGCCTATCACGGACGGGCGGGAGGAGGAGGCGCGGCTTTTGAAAACTGCCGTCTGTCTGCATGACACGCTGTTCATGTAGGCAGACGGCGGTGACTCTAATATAAGCCGAGGGGGGACTTTCAGCCCTAAAAAAAAGGGCTGAAAATCTCGGCTTATATTCGAGTATATACGGTAATATACCAAACGCACTAGCAGAGAAAGACCTGGAAACCTTTCAGCGGAAAGTATATAAATACATAAACGATACACCACTACCGACACTAACAAGGACAGATGTGGAGCATTTAGAACAGGAATTTTGGGAGCAGGAAATACAAATGGTAATTGAGTCACTAGTGTTAGGGAAAAGTCCAGGCCCGGACGGTTTTACTCCCCGGTTCTATAAAAAGTTCAAAGATTTATTAATGCCACTTATGAAATGCACATTTAATGCAGTATCGACCCCGCAACCCTTCGTTCCACAAGGAATGCAGGCATATATTTCTCATAGGCCCCTTTCACACTGGGGCGGGGAGCCGCGGTGACGGTAAAGCAGCGCTATATTTAGCGCTGCTTTACCGTCGTTTTAACCGCGGTATTCGGCCGCTCGCGGTGCGGTTTTACCCCCCCCGCGAGCGGCCGAAAAAGGGTTAAATACCCCCGCAGAGCGCCGCCGTAGCGGTGCTTTGCCGCGGTTTTACCGCGGTGTCCCATTCTAATCAATGGGAAGGAGCGGTATAGGAGCGGTGAACACACCGCTCCTATCCCGCTCCAAAGATGCTGCTAGCAGGACTTTTTTTGTCATCCTGCTAGCGCACCGCTCCAGTGTGAAAGCCCGCCGGCTTTCACACTGGAGTTAAAGGGGCCGGATTTTTTCATGCGGTGAACAGGCGCTATTTTTAGCGCTGCACCGCATGAAAAACGCCCCGGTGTGAAAGGGGCCTTATACCCAAACCTGAAAAGGATCATACCAACTGCGGAAATGATCGCCCTATCTCCTTGACAAACATTGACCTTTAAATTTACTCAAAGGTCATAGCTAATAGGCTCACTCCAATACTTCCAGCTTATATACACCTGGATCAAGTGGGATTTGTAAAAGAGAGAGAGGCTAGAGATAACACCCTAAAGACACTGACACTTATGGAATATGCTCAGAAACAAACCATCCCATCCTGTCTCTTGGCTGTAGATGCCGAGAAAGCATTTGACAGGGTGGGATGGTGTTTTCTCAAAGAGACACTGAAACAATGGGGAGTGGGCTCAATACTACTAGAAAAAATAATGGTCCTATATCAGAAGCCTATAGCCAGAATACGGGCTAATGGTGAAATATCGGAGCCCATAACTATAACTAGGGATGTCCCCTGCCCCCATTATGCAGATGATTTATTGGTATACATCACAAATCCAATAGTGACAATACCAAATTTAATACAAGAATTTGACTGTTTTGCTAAAGTAAGTAACTTTAAAGTAAACTATAATAAATCAGAGGTAATGAATATTACATTACCTCAGGATAAAATGGAATTAATAAAGAACAATTTTCCCTTTAAATGGCAAGTCACTGCAATCAAATACCCAGGAATATATATCCCTAAAGATCTGGACAAACTCTATGAACTTAATTATCTCCTAATAACACATAAAATAATAAAGACACTTCAACGATATGAAAAAGGGATCTTTTCATGGATGGAGAGGATAAACATAATAAAAATGGATATACTACCCAAGATCTTGTATATATTCCAAACCATACCAATATTCCCATCAATAAGTATTTTAAATCAGCTACGAAAAGCAATAGGGAGTTTCGTCTGGGCAGGAAAGCCTGCCAGAATAAATAGAGCTACGCTAACTCGCCCAAAAGAAAGAAGGTGGTCTGGCCTTCCCAGATATATCGGTGTATTTGAAAGCGGCCTTTATAACAAGGATTGTGGATTGGTTCCACAATGGGGATTGTAAACAATGGGTAAAGTTAGAGGAGGAGATCACAGCCATTAAATTAAAATCACTACCATGGATAAAAAAAGAAAAACACCCCCCAGAGTACAAAACGCCATTTTTGGTAGTATCAACAATGAAGATATGGGACGGTTTGTTAAGGGGAAAGGGTCAACATATGCGGGCTCAATGAAACCTCTTTTTGATAACCCAGAATTTCCACCAGCAATGAAGATAGGAACTTTTCTAAAATGGGAAAGATGACACTAGATTGATAGAGACAATAGAGCATGATAGATTAATATCACTAGAATCTATGGGGGTGGAATATAAGAATAATTGGATACAATATTGGCACCTTCAAAGATATGTTTCTTCTATAATGAGAGAAAATATAATTAATAGACCCTTGACCGTTTTTGAAAACATATTGTTAAAAGAACAAAAAACAACTCACACTCTGTCTAATATATATATGTATTTAATCTCAAGTAATAACAGACAAGAGATAGCATATATAAATAAATGGGAAGAAGAATTAGGGATAGATATCCCCAGGGAAAAATGGGATAAAGCATTTAAAACAGTACATAAATTATCAATATCTAGCAGACATCAAGAGAGGAATTACAAAATATTAGCCAGATGGTATAAATGCCCAATAGATATGAATAAAATAAGCTTGGAGAATGAAGACATATGTTAGAGATGTCAAGGGGCCAGGGGCACAATGTTGCACATTTGGTATTACTGTCCTGGAGTCTATAGTGTCTGTGAAAAAATATATAAAACATATGAGAAACTGACAGGGATACAAATACAACCCGACATATTAATGTCGGTATTATCAATGAATACAGGTTCGGTAAAAATATAAGTAACGGTATTTTAAAACATTTCCTAACTGCGGCACGTACTATTATAGCTAGGAAGTGGAAAAGTAAGATAAACCCTAATCTAAAAGTGTGGGAGATGGGAATGAATGAGATGTGCTCCCTAGAGGAGAGAATGGAAAACGAAAAGGGAATTAAAAGCTTGTCCCCCCCCCTTTTTTTTTTTTTTGAACGAATGAATGGATGGGTTAATAGGATAAGAATGAATAGAATGGATGAATATATAAAGGAAAGAAACAAATGGATTTTCAATATAAATAGAGACACAGATTTAGACTCAGATATATAGATAAATTAGATATAGATACAGATAAATGAAAAGTAAAGAAGTAGTCAATCTATGTCTAGTAAATATATGTATGTGTAAATGGTATGTAAATAATGTTGTAAAAAAGAAAAAACTGTTTTGTTAAATAAAGATATAAAAAAAAAAGCCAAAGCCCCTATAGGGTTGTCTAGAGGACCTTCTGACCAAGCTAGTAAACTTGGGGAACATGTGCATGAAAGACCAGATGGCAGTCTTACAGACCTAGGAAGCTTCTGTTGCAGTGAGCTTTTACAGGAAATGGGGGTGGGGGGGTGGCTTTCCTGAGAAATGATTTGCTAACTCCACCTAGCAGTTGTGGACTGAGAGGCAGTCTGTCCCTCCTGGGAGTCCAAAGAGCAGGTTCAATTGGAGATCTACTTACTCAAAGTGAATACAAGGGAAATCAGCAATTAGACTCTTGTAAAACCTGGGGTACATATCCATGCGGGTCCTGTTCCTTTTGTGAAGTGATAGACAACGAACATCTTTTGAGCTACCCAATGGAGAAAGATTCCAATTAAAACATTTTGCTAATTTTGCTAATTGTAAAACTAAAGGAGTTATTTATCTCTTCCAATGCGAATGTGGAGCTTTCTACATTGGGAAGACCAAACAGGAGCTAGGACAACGCGTGAGTAAACATCTTTTTAGTATGAAGATTTGTCATTTTATATCTTCCACTTGGGAGACATGTGGCCAAAAGACAAGGTTATAAAATGCCCTCTGTTAATTTTACTGTCGTGGATCGAGTACATATACCTATACGTGGAGGGGATTGGAATAAGACATTACTACAGCGCGAAATGCGCTGGATTAAATACTTAGATGCTACCATCCCTCCAGGTCTCAATGAGACAGAAAGCTTCAGGCCCTTTCTTGATGGATTTTTCTCGGGTAAAACTGATTAATAATTTGATCTTGCAGATTGAATCTGTTTCGATCAATTAGGGCCCGGTAGATTTTTTCCTTTAAGTTTGGCTGGCCTTATTTTCCTCCTTTTTTTCATCTTATCATGGGGGAAGTTATGGCTTCTTCCTTTGACTTTACCTGGATTTCACCTTTCCCTTTTTTCTGGGATTTTACTAGATAGGGACTCTTCAACCATTATAAAGAGGTTTTTTCATTATTGTTGTTATTCGTCTCATGCGCTGTGGGATTTACTCGGCTATTTTTTTTGTAGTATGGGTATTTTTTTCACAGCGCATGCGATGTGTTATGTACTTTTGATTCATATTTTTTTATTTTTTGAAGTGTATACTTGCATGTTTATATTTGTTCCTTTAGGATGGTGACTCTCCTCCACCTTGTAATACAACTCGGGTCCAAAAGGTCTTCATCTCTTTCCCGGCACACGTAAGCCCACACAAAACTGCCCCCCCCCCGTTGGGACCTTAAGGATGGCTCTGACGTGGGTAGGTGTCCAGCAGGGTCATCCCTGGTGGACAGTTGCACTGTCCGAACATCGGCAGTGCCCCTTGTCCCCCAGGTGTTTGATAGGCCCCTTTCAATTTGTGGCGGCTTTGTCTCATGGTGGCATTGCTTTCCACTTTATTTGTTACGGACAGGCTCCTCCATCTTTATTTGGAGCTTTGTCTGGTAGTGTATGGCCATGTTTGTTGCGTCGTTTCCATGACAGCGGCGCCGCCATCCCTTCTCTTCAAGCTGCCTCTGCCTCACTTATTGTGTAGGGTTTGCGCAGTGACTTCAGCGCCGTGACACGTGGGGCGGGCGGTGGCGTTGTCACCTAGGGGATGATGCCGCGGCCTGGTCTATGGTGTATGGATGGCGGGTCGCCCTGGTGGTGGTGCCGCGATTGGTTTGCGGCTGCTAGCTGGGGCGCCGCCTGTATAGTGCCCTAGACGGGGGGATTTAGCCTTAGGTACTGATCCTCCGGCTCCCTGTATTTCGGCCAATCACTTCGATTGGTCACATTGGCCCCTCCCACCGTTGTCGGAGTGACGCGATTGCGGTATATCCGCAATTGCGTCACGTTTTGGCACCGTTTTTGTTCACTGATGGGGCTATTTAAGGCAAACGCCAGGAGCCCAGGGGATGCTGCTGCATGCCTGTCTCTGGATTTGAAGGGAATCAGAACTCTTTGGCCGAATGGTGGATTGCTTTTGTGTGGGATCTGGAGCGTTGGTGGTGTGAAGAATCCTGTTCAATACATCTTTTTGCGGCCTTGTAAGTTTATGTCCTATATCGTGTGTGTGTGTGTTGACATATATAGTTGACCTATTATCCAATAAATGGTATTTATATTCCATATTTTTTCATTTATTCCTTAGGTCCCTTATTTCCTCCTTTCCTGCCCAGATGCCTCTGCTTTATCTGGGGGGTTTGAGACATGCTTGGTGAAGCGTTTTTGTAGCATTCTCGTAGAATTTTTTTTACTCTTGGGCCCCATTTGCAGTGAAAGATCATGACCATGTTAAGTGTTTTCTGCCTGGGGTTGGGGAGTGTCTCTATCTTGGATCAATAAGCAGACATGTAAGTAGTTTTCTAGAGGCGTTATGTATATGTCCATTTATTTATATGTTATTTTTCTATGTTTTGATTTCATATTTTGTGCTTTCAGAGAGTGGCTTCCCTAAAGAAGAATTTATATGCATTATTTGAAAACGCGTTGGAAGTTTTTCAACTACTTACCTTGTAGAGCCATGATTCATCGTATGTCTCTTCATTGATTGGTAGTTGGAACTCGCTGCTCTCTAAACTGTTATCTATCTGTAAAATATACATTTTATTGTATGATTGTTTGCATTGATTGTACAAACCATCATTTTTAGTCAATTTTTGTATCAATAAATATTTTCTTTATATGGAATTTTCTTTATATTGCCTTTAAAATCCCATCATTTGAAGTATTCTATTAACATGTATATCAAGGGATGATGGCAATTACATGCCTTTCCACATGAGTCTATTTAATTCAAGCTGTCTCTGATTGGATGGGGTAGAGAAGCGGCACAGTGAAATCATGCTCCCAGCTCTCCATCTCATCCAGAGTACACTGAATTAATTCAGAAAATGTAAAGCATTCTCTGAATGGCATCCATGCAGAGCGGTTGACCTCCTGTGCTTAGAATGCATCAGGCCGGGAGCTCAGCACAGGACCCAAAAGCAAGTGCACCGGACCAGCTGTGTCTATTTCAGTGATTTTCAGCATTCAGGGGGCATCAGCCAAGTATGTATGTAGTTACTATGTAAAAATATACCATACCTGGAATTCATCTTTAAAGCAGCCCTCAAAATTTCCACTCACCTGCTCGCATTTGGCAGCTGAGTGCAATAAGGGGAGACACCAGAGAGCACAGCAGTCTGTTGAGAGAGACCTGGAGATGCAGTGCTGAGGTGACACGGTGACAGCACACCGGACGGCAGAATACAGAGAACTCAGCTGGCACGGACCCCCCAGAGAAGGACACCACTGACCTGGACGAGGAGGACCCGAGAGGAACATCACTCATATGCCCATTACCCCTGCAGGGGTTGGGCACTCTGGCTAGTGCATTTCCATTAGGGGTACGGATGGAAGGAGGGGAAGGAAGGACCCCCACAGCCACCTATCTACACTTATATTGCTCTTCAACATAATACCATTTTCCACCGTGTGATCATATTAAGAGAATACAGAACGAATCCACATATTGACTTTCTTTTACAATTTTGTTGCACCCAATATATGGACTTATTATCGTTTTTTTTCCCCCCTTTTTTTGCTGTTCATAGTGATTACAGAATCAGTACATATGCAACTTTCACTTTTGGCACTCATATATAGTACTTAGTGCGCACAACTCACATATTAACTATCCTGTTTCAAATATTCTATACATTTTTATAGTAATATGTTTGTATTAACTGAAGGTATTATATAATCCGCAGATCAGCTAACACCCATATTGAGGTGTATACATATACATATTTTTGCACGTGCACTTTACTTACTTATTTACTTATTTGTACTGTTTTGGACTGCACTTATTATTATTCACGCCCACTGCAAAATATTTGTTTCTCTGCACACCTTCCCACTGGTGTGTTCTTATTTTATATTGAGTCATAGGATTGTTTGAGTCATCATTTCTCACAGTCTCCCATTTGCAATCCAGTACCCCATATACACCCGTATACTTTGAACAGCGCCAACACCCCTCCCATCCCATAAATTTATTCATCTATACTACATCTAGGTGTAGCATACTGAGGGGGGCAGCAGTTCACCACATCCTAAGCGCGGGCACTCTTTACCACTATGTAAAAATCTACCATACCTGGAATTCATCTTTAAAGCAGCCCTCAAAATTTCCACTTACCTGCTCGCATTTGGCAAGTGGAAATTAGCTGAGGGCAAGTGAGGAGCTGTATCGGAGGGGTGGGGGCAGGGGCAAGTGCTTCCGGCAGGTGGGGTTGAATGGGAGCCAATTCTGTGGGGAAGGGAGAGAATAGAGGAGATCCAGCCGGATCAGAGAGGGGATTTCCGCTGTCAAATGACTGCCTCCTGGACCGGTTCCTATGAAATACAGCACACTGGTCCAATCCTGGGAAATTTAAGTAGTGTGATGTTCATCATAGGAGCCGGTCCAGAAGGCAGGACTTTGTTTGACAGCGGAGATCCCCTGTCTGTGTGATCCGGCAAGCTCTCCTCTTACGATCTTTTCCCTTCCCCAGTTTCCTGGCCAATCGCTGGAAGAAAAGTCAGCTCCCATGAGGCTCCATTTATGGGCACTGAGAAAGTTGTTAATATTTATTTTGTTTCTTAATTCTGCATAAAACATTTAACAGTGTCATTTCATGAGATAATTTATGAGGGCAGAAGAAGCAGGGCAGGGTAGGAGTTGGGTGGGGAAACTGGTGGTGAGTAACATTTAAGGCCTGGCTAGTAGCTCAGGACTTGACATTTTTAGCCCTGATTAAAGTATAACTAAAGGCAAAACTTTTTTTGTTTTGGACAGAGTGGAGAGGGATTTGAACATTTGTCAGGTTCTATTGCTGTCTGTGCCCCCCTTTAGGGGATAATTTACCAGGATCATTGAAAGTAAAAGAAAATCCCAAATTTTGGGTTGTTGCCAAAAAAAGTAAGAGGGGAAATCTTCCAATGGGGACACCAGTTCTGGTGACCTGGGGGTTCCCAAGAAATTCCTGCAATTTGCAGGCACTTCCTGTTTGGCTACAGAACAGGAAGTAAAGAGAAATCTCCACAATGGGACACATATGGCAAAATAAAATCTGACAGGGGGTTATAACCCTCCCTTGCTCATTCTAAAAATGAATAAATAAGTTCAGCCTATAGTTCTACTTTAAAGAACCAACAAAACCAGACTGAGAGCTAGCTGGCTTTGGAAAATTGGACCCAAGATGGAAACATAACCCTTACCGCCCTCAGGTGAAAAGACTTACCCAAGCCAGACTGATAAAAGAATAACTCATCCCACAGAGTACTTCCTAGAGGGAAAGCTTTCTAGGCAAAGTGGTAAACCTTATAGGCAGGTGACTTTCTAACCTACAGCATGGTGGAGGAATCATGGATTCTGAAAGACCCGTCGTTCAGGATCTGGGCATTAATAGGCAGCAGCTGGGCTTCTTCCTATAGCCACATCGGTTGACTTGCTGGGCATTCAGGACTTCACCGCAGCTGGCAGTTATACTTCCTCCCAGTGGTGCAGAAGGTATGGACTTCCCTGCTTCTGGAAGAACAGTCACAACTTCAGGGCTCTCCTGGACTTGTTTGACCACATGGGATGATCCAATGACAGTGCCCATTTGTCCCATGTTGCCCGAAAGTTGAGATGCAATATTCTGCAGTGAAACAGTGCGTATGGGTCAGCCTCAAAAAAAAAAAAAAAAGGCCACCATCAAGCCCCGCACCCTCATGCAGAAGAGCATGGACACAACATAAATCATACATCCTGCACCCTATTCCAAGTGTTCCAGTGGATTATGGTTTCAAATGATGTAATCAATTTTTATACCCCACCCAAGTACATTATCCAAAAAAAACAACTTTGCCCCCTTTTCTATGCAAAGCTGTGCCAGATTTTGCACTCTCCAGTTTTAGTAAATCAACCCCCAACTATCTGGCAAGCAGCCATGGAAGCAACTACAGGTTACATGCATGGGACCTGTCACGAGAGGAGAGCGGGAAGGAGAAAGGAAAAAAAAAAAAAAAAAAAAGGGGGGCCTTAACCACTTAAACCCCCTTCCTAACCAGACCAATTTTCAGCTTTCGGTGCTCTCACACTTTGAATGACAATTACTCAGTCATGCAACACTGTACCCAAATGAATTGTGTCCTTTTTTTTCCACACAAATAGAGCTCTCTTTTGGTGGTATTTAGTCATCGCTGGGTTTTTTATTTTTTTGCGCTATAAATCAAAATTCGGTAAAAAAATTATTTGTTTCTATTAAAATTTATGGCAGAGTATTGGCGAGTGGTAGCAGAGCATTGCACAGTGGTGGCAGTGTAGCTGTCACTGACCAGCGCTGTGGGCACTACACATCCAGCCCACAGCGCTGGTCCCATCTCTCCCCCTTTCCGCTTCTCCCCTCTCACTGTACCGATCGGTACAGAGAGGGGAGGGAGGAACCGGTTTGTGTACATGTGATCACTCCGTCATTTGATGGAGCGATCACGTGGTAAACTGCCACTATCAGCGGCCGTTAACCGTGATGTGCCGGGACCCGGCCGTCATGGATGTTTAAGTGAGCGCCCCAGGGGGCACGCAGGAGTAAGTTTCTAGGAGGACGTCCGTAGAACGTCCACCCAGAATAAGCCGACGCGCTGTAGCCATCTTTCAGCAATGGCCTGGTCGGCATGTGGTTAAAAAGGATGAGCTCACATGTACAAAAAAAAATAAATGTACTTTGCAGGTAAAAAATAAATATTTACTGTATTTTTTTTGTTGTGGACCTGTAAAGCAGTGCACCCACAATCAGCAGATCGTGGGTGTGAGGCCTGGTTTGCATTTTTGTGTGTTTTCAGTTTTGCAGAAACACACTACAGTCCATTTAACATGGTTTCCTAAGGGTCACGTTCACATATGTGCATTTTATGGAAAGGGCCAGGGACTTTAGGTTTTTGATTCCATAGACTTTACTAGATAAAATAAAAAAAAAAAATGCATAGGTGTGAACCAGGCCTTATGCCACGGTCCTGCAGACTGTTTGCATCTGTCTGCCCCTACTGCAGGGTAGACATGGGAACTGTCAAACAATTCGTTTCGTATATAAAAAACAATCGTAATTCGTACTTCGTGTACGAAATTCCGTTCGAATTCGTACGAAATACGGACGAATCGTAATTTTTTTTCCGAATCGTTAGTAAAGTTACGAATCGTTAATGCGGCTAATGAATTGTTGGTTCTCATAACACAGAGAACAATTCGAATCCAACTACAAATATCGAATTTCAATTTCAAGTTACGAATCGTTAAAAAATAGTTACGAATCGTTAGTAAATCCAACTACCAATATCGAATTTCAACTAATTTGAACAAAATTATTATAGCAGATATAACGAATGAATTCGAATGACAAAGTGTCATTTTTGCAGAGAAAAAAAAAAAAAAAAAAAAAGCGTAGGGGTCCCCCCAAATTCAATAACCAGGCCCTTCAGGTCTGGTATGGATATTAAGGGGGACCCCAGCCAAAAAAAAAATGGCGTGGGGTCCCCCCAAATATCCATACCAGACCCTTCAGGTCTGGGATGGATTTTAAGGGGAACCCCGGCCAAAAAAATGGCGTGGGGGTCCCCCTCAAAATCCATACCAGACCCTTTATCCGAGCACGCAACCTGGCAGGCCGCAGGAAAGGAGGGGGGATGAGAGCGGCCCCCCCTCCCGCCTGAACCGTACCAGGCCACATGCCTCAACATTGGGAGGGTGCTTTGCGGTCCCCCCCAAAGCACCTTGTCCCCATGTTGATGAGGACAAGGGCCTCATCCCCACAACCCTGGCCGGTGGTTGTGGGGGTCTGCGGGCGGGGGGCTTATCGGAATCTGGAAGCCCCCTTTAACAAGGGAACCCCCAGATCCCGAAAAAGTACCCCTACCATTTCACCAAAAAAGGTGACAAAAATGGTAAAAATGACAGGAGACGGTCTTTGACAATTCCTTTATTAAAATCTTTCTTCTGGTCTTCCTTTCTTCATCTTCTCCTTCCGTCATCTTCTTCCATCGTCTTCTTCCTTCGATTCGCTTCTTCTTCCACCGGTCTTCTCGTCCGGCATCGGCGTCTCTTCTCGCAGGCCGCTCCTCGCAATGGGAGGCTCCCGCTCTGTGAGGCTCCGCTGACAGGTCTTTTATAACGAAGGCACCTGGTGACCCCCGCCCCCTCTAACGCATGGGGACGTCATGTGGAATTCCCTATGGCTTTCCCCATGACGTCAGAGGGGGGGCGGGGGTCACCAGGTGCCTTCGTTATAAAAGACCTGTCAGCGGAGCGGAGCCTCACAGAGCGGGAGCCTCCCATTGCGAGGAGCGGCCTGCGAGAAGAGACGCTGATGCCGGACGAGAAGGACGACGCCGGATGAGAAGGACGAGAAGACCGGAGGAAGAAGAAGCGAATCGAAGGAAGAAGATGACGGAAGGAGAAGAAGATGAAGAAAGGAAGACCAGAAGATTTTAATAAAAGGAATTGTCAAAGACCGTCTCCTGTCATTTTTACCATTTTTGCCACTTTTTTGGTGAAATGGTAGGGGTACTTTTGTACCCCCTTACCATTTCACACAGGGGGGGCGGGATCTGGGGTCCCCTTGTTAAAGGGGGCTTCCAGATTCCGATAAGCCCCCTGCCCGCAGACCCCCACAACCACCGGGCACGGTTGTGGGGAAGAGGCCCTTGTCCTCATCAACATGGGGACAAGGTGCTTTGGGGGGGACCCCAAAGCACCCTCCCAATGTTGAGGGCATGTGGCCTGGTACGGTTCAGGCGGGAGGGGGGGCCGCTCTCGTCCCCCCCCTCCTTTCCTGCGGCCTGCCAGGTTGCGTGCTCGGATAAGGGTCTGGTATGGATTTTATGGGGGACCCCACGCCATTTTTTTTGGCTAGGGTTCCCCTTAAAATCCATCCCAGACCTCAAGGGTCTGGGATGGATTTTGAGGGGGACCCTACGCCATTTTTTTTTTTTTTGGCTGGGGTCCCCCTTAATATCCATCCCAGACCTGAAGGGCCTGGTCATTGAATTTGGGGGGACCCCTACGCATTTTTTTTATCAATGACTTCAATGAATGACAGTTCTCTGTATTACGGATCCAACAATTCATTTGCCGGCAATAGCTGCGACTCGTGATTTTAAATAGTTTTCTTTTCCTGCAAAAATGACACTGCAGGAACAGTTCTCTATATTAGATATACTGAATCTCGAATCATTCGTTATATCCGCTATTATAATTTCTTTCATATTAGTTGAAATTAGATATTTGTTAGTTACAATACAACATTCGAATTGTTCTCTGTATTACGGGAATCGGCAATTAGCCGCGAGTGATTTTAAATGTCTTTTTTTCCTGCAAAAATGACACATTGTACAGAGAGAGTTGTAAACACGGGAAACATGCCCCCTTCTATATACTATATACACTCTGTAGTATGCCTATGAATGGGGTCATGTTTCCCGTGTTTAGAACTCTCTCTGTACAATGTGTCATTTTTGCAGGAAAAAAAGACATTTAAAATCACTCGCGGCTAATTGCCGATTCCCGTAATACAGAGAACAATTCGAATGTTGTATTGTAACTAACAAATATCTAATTTCAACTAATATGAAAGAAATTATAATAGCGGATATAACGAATGCTTCGAATGATTCGAGATTCAGTATATCTAATATAGAGAACTGTTCCTGCAGTGTCATTTTTGCAGGAAAAAAAAAACTATTTAAAATCACGAGTCGCAGCTATTGCCGGCAAATGAATTGTTGGATCCGTAATACAGAGAACTGTCATTCATTGAAGTCATTGATAAAAAAAATGCGTAGGGGTCCCCCCAAATTCAATGACCAGGCCCTTCAGGTCTGGGATGGATATTAAGGGGGACCCCAGCCAAAAAAAAAAAAGGCGTAGGGTCCCCCTCAAAATCCATACCAGACCCTTGAGGTTTGGGATGGATTTTAAGGGGAACCCTAGCCAAAAAAAAATGGCGTGGGGTCCCCCATAAAATCCATACCAGACCCTTATCCGAGCACGCAACCTGGCAGGCCGCAGGAAAGGAGGGGGGGACGAGAGCGGCCCCCCCTCCCGCCTGAACCGTACCAGGCCACATGCCCTCAACATTGGGAGGGTGCTTTGGGGTCCCCCCCAAAGCACCTTGTCCCCATGTTGATGAGGACAAGGGCCTCTTCCCCACAACCGTGTCTGGTGGTTGTGGGGGTCTGCGGGCTTATCGGAATCTGGAAGCCCCCTTTAACAAGGGGACCCCCAGATCCCGCCCCCCCCCCTGTGTGAAATGGTAAGGGGGTACAAAAGTACCCCTACCATTTCACCAAAAAAGTGGCAAAAATGACAGGAGACGGTCTTTGACCTTCCATCTTCTTCCATCTTCTTCCATCTTCTTCCATCTTCTTCCATCTTCTTCCATCTTCTTCCATCTTCTTCCATCTTCTTCCATCTTCTTCCATCTTCTTCCATCTTCTTCCATCTTCTTCCATCTTCTTCCATCTTCTTCCATCTTCTTCCATCTTCTTCCATCTTCTTCCATCTTCTTCCATCTTCTTCCATCTTCTTCCATCTTCTTCCATCTTCTTCCATCTTCTTCCATCTTCTTCCATCTTCTTCCATCTTCTTCCATCTTCTTCCATCTTCTTCCATCTTCTTCCATCTTCTTCCATCTTCTTCCATCTTCTTCCATCTTCTTCCATCTTCTTCCATCTTCTTCCATCTTCTTCCATCTTCTTCCATCTTCTTCCATCTTCTTCCATCTTCTTCCATCTTCTTCCATCTTCTTCCATCTTCTTCCATCTTCTTCCATCTTCTTCCATCTTCTTCCATCTTCTTCCATCTTCTTCCATCTTCTTCCATCTTCTTCCATCTTCTTCCATCTTCTTCCATCTTCTTCCATCTTCTTCCATCTTCTTCCATCTTCTTCCATCTTCTTCCATCTTCTTCCATCTTCTTCCATCTTCTTCCATCTTCTTCCATCTTCTTCCATCTTCTTCCATCTTCTTCTTCCATCTTCTTCCATCTTCTTCCATCTTCTTCCATCTTCTTCCATCTTCTTCCATCTTCTTCCATCTTCTTCCATCTTCTTCCATCTTCTTCCATCTTCTTCCATCTTCTTCCATCTTCTTCCATCTTCTTCCATCTTCTTCCATCTTCTTCCATCTTCTTCCATCTTCTTCCATCTTCTTCCATCTTCTTCCTCCGGTCTTCTCGTCCGGCATCAGCGTCTCTTCTCGCAGGCCGCTCCTCGCAATGGGAGGCTCCCGCTCTGTGAGGCTCCGCTGACAGGTCTTTTATAACGAAGGCACCTGGTGACCCCGCCCCCCCTCTGACGTCATGGGGAAAGCCATAGGGAATTCCACATGACGTCCCCATGCGTTAGAGGGGGGCGGGGTCACCAGGTGCCTTCGTTATAAAAGACCTGTCAGCGGAGCCTCACAGAGCGGGAGCCTCCCATTGCGAGGAGCGGCCTGCGAGAAGAGACGCCGATGCCGGACGAGAAGACGATGGAAGAAGACGACGGAAGGAGAAGATGAAGAAAGGAAGACCAGAAGAAAGAAGAAAGAAGATTTTAATATTAATTTAATTGTCAAAGACCGTCTCCTGTCATTTTTACCATTTTTGTCACCTTTTTTGGTGAAATGGTAGGGGTACTTTTGTACCCCCTTACCATTTCACACAGGGGGAGCGGGATCTGGGGGTCCCCTTGTTAAAGGGGGCTTCCAGATTCCGATAAGCCCCCCCACCCGCAGACCCCCCACAACCACCGGCCAGGGTTGTGGGGAAGAGGCCCTTGTCCTCATCAACATGGGGACAAGGTGCTTTGGGGGGGACCCCAAAGCACCCTCCCAATGTTGAGGGCATGTGGCCTGGTACAGTTCAGGCGCGAGGGGGGCCGCTCTCGTCCCCCCCTCCTTTCCTGCGGCCTGCCAGGTTGCGTGCTCGGATAAAGGGTCTGGTATGGATTTTGAGGGGGACCCCCCACTCCATTTTTTTTTTGGCCGTGGTTCCCCTTAAAATCCATCCCAGACCTGAAGGGTCTGGTATGGATATTTGGGGGGGACCCTACGCCATTTTTTTTTTTATTGGCTGGGGTCCCCCTTAATATCCATCCCAGACCTGAAGGGCCTGGTTATTGAATTTGGGGGGACCCCTACGCTTTTTTTTTTTTTTTTTTTTATATCAATGAATGACTGTTTTTTAAATAGCTTTTTTTTTCTGCAAAAATGACACTTTGTCATTCGAATTCATTCGTTATATCTGCTATAATAATTTCGTTTGAATTAGTTGAAATTTGATATTGGTAGTTGGATTCGAATAATTTGGAGCTGAAATTCGTAAACGGAATTTTTCCTGCAAAAATGACACTTTGTCATTCGAATCCATTCGGCGACGAAATTCGTAAACGGAATTTCGTATTCCGTACGGAATTCGTAAAAAAAAAAATTCGTACTACAGATTCGTAAATTCGTACGAATTTTGAAAAATTCGTACGAAACGAATCGCACATGTCTACTGCAGGGCACTCGCGGGAGGCTCAGTGAACTATCAAGAGTTCTACCAAGTAGATTTAGAACTAAAAACTGACAGTTGCAAAGACTGTTGGAACTTGTAGTTCCCCCCCCCCCCCCCCATTTGTAAAATGTTACATCCTGAATATGGGTGCAACATGTTACAAAAAGGTGAATTTATACTTTTATCCACTGGATTATTGAGCACAGGATTATCCTCTACAGGTATATTCACATTAATCAGCACCGGTTACCCATTATCCTGACTGAATGCTATTTTATAAGAAAATTGCAAAACCAGAATTTCAGATAAATACAATGTGCAAAATCACCTAATGAAATATCCTACTAAATAAAAAAAACACGACCTGTGAAAAAAAAGGGCAGTCTTTTCTACACACTTCATTTCCACAGGTCTCGTGTATGAAAACTGCATAATAAGTAGCAATTGTCTCAAGACAAACACAACATATCGTTTTTTGTGATCCTTTCAAAAAGGCTCTGCATATCAATGACAAGAAAATAAGTTGAAACCAGGAAGTTATATTTAAAATGACTAAAGGAATTCACACATGTTGAGTAGAAGGGCTCATTCAGAAGGGTGGTGTCACCTGTAGTTTTTGAATGAGCTCCTTGTTAATGAATCTTCAGCCACCCAGACTGTCTGCATTCAGTTCTCACCCCAGCCACTGTCACATCAGGACAAGCAGCCATATCCGTGCAGCCACTGCATCCCAATAGATATGCATGAGCTACCTGCACATAGCACCTTAAGCCGCATAAAAACAAGGTGCCCATTTACAGACTACAGGTGTAAGCACCCATCTGAATGAGGCCTTATTGGTAAAATGGATGGTATAATTTTATTTTGCAGTGCATCTATTTAAATTTGTATAGAGAGGTTATCTTTTTTACACATTGTATGTATTAGTAAGGAGATGTATGAGCAATTGTTTTTCAAAACACTTCCTGTACTAGAGTGCAGTATAACCAGAGCCAGTGCTTGAGGTTCTCAACCCTTTGAGCAAGTCCACAGGTGACAGGTACACACCACAGTTTGCCAGAACTCTATGGGTTTTACATATTTATGCATATATAGTTGATGCAGATAGTAGCACAAATCATTTGAGTGTAAATTTTGTATACATTTTAAAATTCAGACATCATACAAGTGTTATGCTATGTGGACATTCGTTTTTAACTTTAATTGCAGCACTTGGGGATTTAAAAAAAAAATAAAAAAAAAAAAAAAAAGTGGGGAGAAGAGGAAAGAAACATGGCGCAAATTCTGTTGTGAAGGGCTTTTTTGACCTGTAAATCTGTTAAAATCTACATCTGACTACTAAAATTGTATAAGTGAATGTGTTTAGCTTTATTTATTCTCTACAGGTACTGCAAACGTCTTGTTATAACGAGATATCAGGGCCCACTACAGAGGCCGTTCAAATTTGCATGAAGCTTTCCCTGAGAAGGATATTACTTAGCAAAAACATTTAGCTTTTTTCCCTATACCAGCCCTGATTAGGTGGGTGCACTGCCACTAAAACATGTAGGCTTTTGTGTCACTGACTGTTCAAGTATAGATTAAAAAAATTTGCAAACTTTCAGCTTGTCTGCATTACTGACTGCAGTTGTAGTTTAGAAGCCATTTGATACACTCCAGCGACACTTGTAACAATAAAAGCCAAGGTTCCTTAGGGTTTGCTTTAGGGCTGGGTCACATCAGATGCAGTCCGGTGCATTTTTAATCTGCATCAAAAAACACATGAAGTGCTTAATGTATTCCAATAGCCCTAGTTTACACCAGTGCAGCCATATAGAACAAATCTGAAACACATCAAAAATGCAATGGAACGCACGGGAAAGACACACACGGTATTAAGATGAAGGCAAAAAGGGAAAAAAAAACGTTAATGCGAAAACACATCTGGAATGCAGAAATTGTGGTGTGAACCGGCACTTAAAGTTTAAACACTTATTATTCACAGTGCTGTCTAAAAACTGCAAATACTGAATAGGCTACACCTACAACCTCAAATCTACTATAATCCACTGAGTGGACATTTAAAAGCTGGACAAATAAAACAGCTTTGCTCAGGAAAAACATTTTATATTGCCTTTAATATGCAATTATGGAAATTTATACAACCAGTAACTTTTCTGCAGTGCTACATTTCTATGAACAGTGCATTATAATCAGTATGCAGAGTCCCAGCTTAGAGCTGAGTTAATATGTTTCCAGCCAGACTGCAGGTCAGACCAGTCCCATCTTCCTCCACATTAATGGCTTTCACCTTCCCACCTTCAACTATCAGCGAAAACCTGAAAAAAAAAAATAAAAAAAAACCCAAACAATTAACACTTGAATCAGCAAGACTAACACCATTTTCTTGTGGTCTGCCTTAAATCAGGACTAGCAAGCATCAAATAGTTTATGGTCCTGCA
Organism: Lithobates sylvaticus; assembly: GCA_028564925.1. NCBI lineage: Eukaryota > Metazoa > Chordata > Amphibia > Anura > Ranidae > Lithobates > Lithobates sylvaticus. The sequence goes on along the minus strand of CM053034.1, from coordinate 60,307,026 downwards.
CAGGGCCGGCGCTACCACTAGGCAGACTAGGGCACACTGCTGCCTAGGGTGCAGCCATGGCCTGTCACCGCCTCATCCCCACTGGAGCCGCTGTCCCTGTGTGGTGGGTCTGCAGGAGTGTGTACCGGAGGAGGAGGGGGGGAATGTGTTGCTGGGGTTTGTGCAGGGGCGGTACCATCACATGCCGTACACTGACAGATCCCTCCCCCAGCTGTAGAGCTGTTCGGCGGTTCAGGGCTCCGATTGATGTAGAGGAGCTGGCCTGCCTCCTTCATTGTCACTGGTTGGGATTTGTGAGGGGGTGTGGCCAGCCAAGGGGTAATCCTGCCTGCAACTGCGGGGGGTGGCAACCAGCCCCAGGGATGATTGCATGGTTCTTCTGGGCAGAACATGGGAGGTTAAATTTATCAAAAAAAAAATAAAAAGCAGTTTGTTTTGCAGCCACTAGGCTGCGAGAAATTGTGTTGAAAACTGCTCTGCCCAATATCATTTAAAGACAGTGCTACAGGAAACAGGTACCATCTTAATCTTTGTCAACTTTATTACTTCCATCGTTAGACTTTTACATAGAAGTAAAAAAAAAAAAAAAAAAAAAAAAAAAAGTGCTGTTAATTGACAAAGATCAAGATGGTATCCGTTTTTTCCTGTAGCACTGTCCTTGACAGATATTGGGCAGAGCAGTTAAACACAATTTCACCCAGCCCTCTGCCCTGCTCTTACCCCATTTTCTGCTGCCAGTCCTCTAAAGAAAAATGTTTAAATGTTGGCAACCCAGCTCGCTTTGTCCGGCAGTTCAATAAGGGGGCAACAATCACAGGGGGTATAGACAGGGCCGGTGCTAGACTAATATTGCGCCCTTTCTATACCGTATAGAAATTATATTTTAGAGGTATAGAAGTCTTATTTTTTGGGAGGGGGGGGGGATGGGAAGGGCAAGTAGCTGGTCTTGCTTAGGGTACAATAGTCTAGCACCAGCCCTGGTCCTGCATAGTATGCAATGACTACAACAGGCTATCCACATTTCAGAAGAGAAAAGACAACCTGCACAGGACTATGGATTAGGTGTTATTCTATTAGATCCCCCCCCCCAGACAAAAATGAACAATAAATCCTGAATATGCTGAGAGGAGACATTTTATTTTGTAAGTCAGCCGGCTTTAAAGGAGAAGTCCAGCCTAAGTTTGTTTAGCTGGGCTTCTATGGATCACAGGAGTGCAATTAGTGATTGATTGTGACAATAAAGCCTGGATCCACCAGGTGCCTGGACTGACACCCAGCTCTGCCTCTCAGAGAGCTGCTGATTAACATCTGTGATGTTCGATCGCTCAGTTCTCAGTGTAGAGGCGCCAGGGGACAGATGCAGCATCAGACCGATGCTGCATGCCTAGGCAAGTACAATAGAGGAAAACCCCCAAACCCATACTTTTTAAATATGCACACGCCATGTTTAAGTGACATTTACAGGTATTCTCTTTAGATAAAATGAAGATCACTGCACTCCTTTCCTTGCGAAATAGGTACAATAATTAAAAAAAAAAAAAAAAAAAAAAAAAAAAAAGTCAAAAGTCCATTTACACCTGCCTGTCCATAGGAATGCATAGCCCTTCCAATCAGGTCTGCCTGAAAAAAAGACAGGTGGACCTGATCAGATCTCCCATGTGAAAGGGGCCCTTATTTACACCTGAGCATAGCGTTTTCAGGCAGCAAGTTGCAAGATTTTGCCGCTGTCAAAAAAGGTCACCAATGTAAAAAGGCAGGAAAAAAAAAAAAAAAAAAAAAAGACGCCTGTAATCTGTTGAAAAATGGTCCAGAACTTGTTTGAGTGGAGATGTGAACCATCTCCATAGAGAATAAAGTTAATTCCCCCTCCCCTCCAGAGTTTTGTAGCTTCAGGCTCCAAAACGCTCAGGTGTGAATGGGGCTTTAAAAAAGTTACATTCAGACAGGGATGTATATATGTATATGTGTGTGTGTATGTATATGTATATGTATATGTATATGTGTGTATGTATATGTATATGTATATGTATATGTGTGTATGTATATGTATATGTGTGTGTGTGTGTATGTATATGTGTGTGTGTGTGTGTATGTATATGTGTATGTGTGTGTGTGTGTGTGTGTGTGTGTGTGTGTGTGTGTGTGTGTATATGTATATGTATATGTATATGTATATGTATATGTATATGTATATGTATATGTGTGTGTGTGTGTGTGTGTGTGTGTGTGTGTGTGTGTGTGTGTGTGTGTGTGTGTGTGTGTGTGTGTGTGTGTGTGTGTGTGTGTGTGTGTGTGTGTGTGTGTGTGTGTGTGTGTGTGTGTGTGTGTGTGTGTGTGTGTGTGTGTGTGTGTATATATATATATATATATATAAAATGGCAGCTAGTTTTGAACAAGGCAAAGAAAGGTCTGCATCAGGCAGCAAGGGCTCACCTCTTGCACCTTTGGTTCCCAAAGAGCTCGAGCTGTTCAGGTTTGTCCATACCTAATCCAGCAGCCTGAAAAACAAAAATTATAGTTAAACGCTATACCTGCTAAAACTTGATGAAAGCGGGCCATACCCTAGTAAAAGTTTGTTCAAAACTTAAATTTTAAGAATGTTGAGTTACTGGCTTTTAGGAGGTCGTGGGTGCTTGCTAACAAAGGTGAGGAAGCAGTGACAACGCTAAATGTTTCGCTTTACACTGAAAACGTGAGGTTCGTTCATCTGAACACCCAATTAATTTGGCCGTTTACAAAAGATTCTGCATAGACAGTACAGTGCAGAGATCTCCCTCATGGCATTTCCCCTGCTAGTCAAAGTTATTACAACAACATGTGAGCAGACTGCAGTTATGAAAATTGATTGTAAACGATCAACTTTTAAAACAAGCCATTCCCCGTTTAGTGTGGTCAGTTTTTAAACAGGAAAAAAAAAGCCAAGGGACTGTTGAATTACACAAAAGCAGCAATACAAATTATATACATAGTACAGCAGGCACATATCAGGAAAATTAAATGCTGGGGTGACAAACTTTAAAAACAAGGAGCCATAATATATCTTTCCATTAACCAAGGCTGGCAGCATAAAGGGTTGATAGAGTTTAGTACAATTACATTTTGTACAAAGCAAATTAAGTTACATTATAAACTCTACAGTTGGCTTTCAAATGGTAAAGAAAGATACAGAGTGTTTTGAGATTATTATTGCTAGGATACACAGCAATTACCTTGATGAAGTTCCCAGTGGGATCAGCCAACAGCCGAACCTACAGGAACATAAAAACACAGGTAAAGAAATTAAACATGACAAGGTATTATACTGCTAAAATCTGAAATTTGACCAAGGTTCTCTTTTCAAATAAAGAAAAAAAAACAAACCCGCTGCGAGTACCTAGAGGGTGCGAGTACCTAGAGGGTGCTACAGATATGTGCAGACACCACCTAATATGCTGCTGTTAAGGCAGAATCCGACTGTTCTGACCTGTCCCGTTCATGATGAAGCTTGCCCACTCCATCCTGCCCATTAACATTGCTACCAGTCAGCAAGACAGAAGAATAAGAACAAGAAGAAGGTTGCAGCAAGATGCCCTGACACCAACAAATTGTTGAAGCTTTACCTGTCAGAAAGTCCCAGAATTCAGCCATAAAAGCAAGGTATTGGAGGCTGTATTCTACCAGTCTTGTGGTCTGTGGCAGGTATCTTTTTTGGCAGAATTCCAATAAAAAAAAAAAAGGTCAGAGCCTAAGAGTGGCCCAATTTACCACTTCCATAATGGGCCAATTCTGGCACTCCCCATGTAAAAATAATCTTTTTTCCACACATACTAGTATCGGGACAACCGTATGTGTATTGGAACAATACCAATCATTTGCGTGAGTACTTGTACAAATGCTCCTGATTCTTAATCCGATACCTGGGAGAGGCAGGGTGGAGTCAGAGGGCAGAGTCAGTGGCCAGAGAGTCCTCATCAGCGGAACTAGGCAAGCTGGCAGGTGTGCAGGGCGCAGCCGCACTTTCCATCAGGATCGGTGACTGGAGCCGTCACATTCAGTCACCATCAGTGGTTGAACATATCGATGCCCATCTTGGTACACCCTGCACTCTGCCGCAGTAAGCCAGCAGCAGACATCTGGTTACACCCAGCCCATATAGTTTGGGTGTAACAAGATGTTCGCTGCTGCTTACTGTGGCCGAGTATACCAAGATGTGTCATAGCATTGCAAAATAAATCTTTTCCTCTGTCATTTATTGCTGCATTTCAGTGCCACCTGTCACATGACAAAAAAAAAAAAAGAAGACACATGTTAGCCCAATTTTGAGTAATGTGAAAGATCATTTTTACACCGAAGAAATACCCAACATGTCACATTTTAAAATGGCGCTAAACTTCAGTACTTCTCCATAGGCAACGCTTACATTTTATTCATTTTTTTTACAGGTTACCCATTTAGAGGTACAGAGGAGGGCTTGAGATGGAATTGTTGGTCTCGCTTCAACATTCGTGGCGATACCTCACATGCGTGGGTTGAATGCCGTTTACATATGTGGGCGCAACGTAATTATGCATTCGCTTCTGCATGCAAGCAAGTGGGGACGCTTTAAAATTTTACAATTTTTTTCCCCCTATTGTTTATTTACACACTTTCCCTTTAAACTTTGTTTAATTTTGAATGCTTTTATTCCTATTAAAGGAATGTAAACCTCCCTTGTAATAGGAATATTACAACATCTCTCCTCTGGCCTGGAAAGACTGAGAATACATGGAAGTGTTTACAACTGCTGGGGCTGGACGTAATGTCATAAAGTTGCACCCGGCCTCTGAAGGCCATAAACTGCCAGGGACCATCTGGTCCACGGTATTCTCTATGGTGAACTGCCACCGCCGGATTCATTCCCCAGCTCACCAACCACGAGCCAGTTGAAGCAGGGCAGTGCGATGGTCCCCTTCTGCCACCTGTAAAAACAATTAAGCTGCTATTGTTTTTACAGTCTACGGAAATCACTGCCGAAAAAGAATGATATCTGAAGGATGCCTGCAGGCATCCTTCAGATCGCAGCCACCCCCACCCCCCCCCCCCACTCAAAGCCCAGCAGGACGTCATGACATACTGCAGACGGGAAGTGGTTAATCTATCATATGCCCTGTATACAGCACCATTAAAAGCAATTCACTGCGTCAAATATGTAGTGAAGTACCACCTGCAAAAGACAAGGCTTTTCTCAGATGCCCCACCACCTGTTCCTCTGATCGGTGCTTTTGTACAACACCAGCCTCTTTACATCTGTTAGACGTGATGGGTCTGATGCCTGACCCCCATTGCACGCTTTGTTACCTTTCATAATCCCCTACATCACTACAGGACACAGTTGTAACATCAGGAAGCCAGCAGAAAGAACCAAAGTGCAACCAAGGACACAGGCATGTGAAACACCAAGATATTGAATGTGGCCTGATTCTGCCCACGATTTCGAAAAGGCCCAGGTGTGAATGGAGACGAATTGTTAATGGCACAACACGTGCAAAACAAAAACGATGTACTCCCACTACTCTGGGTGTGAGTGGGGCCTGAGAGTGAAATTTGTGCGTTTACACAACAATGAGGTTTCATTCACATCTGTGTTTCTGAATGCATGGCAAGCCACACAAAAGTGTATGCTTTGTTTCAGAAACACTGCAAAATGTGCAAACACACAAAAACTGAGGTGATGCACCATGAACTTCTCCAAAAAAGTTCTGAAGCTTTTCTGGGGCAATTGAATGTAGGGCAGACCATTCTATGCATGACAAGTGAAAACGCTCCAAAACATGCAGGAAAATTAGTTTGTGCTACGTTGAGATGTGAATGAGGCCTGGCAACTGAGTGTCTCCATCCACTCCCTCCCATGTACAATTTCCTTTAGATTTACCAGAACTACGAACTAGGACCCACCTGAGCAATCCATTCAATTTGTATCCAATCAGGCAGGCCCTTGATGGGAGATCTAAAAAGGAGATTGTATAAGAAGTGGGTGGAAGGTAGTACTGTAAAGAGGGAGGTGTGGTCCAGAGTGGTGAACACACCCCATCACACCATCTTCTGTGATGCAACAAGGAAGTGAAGACTTCTGGGAGATATTAAAAAATAAATAAAAGCCAAGGCCCCTTTCACACTTATACGACTTGGCCCACGATTTGGGACTGCAAAGTAGCATGACAATTCATTGCCCATGATTTCCAATGACATACATTCATATTAGTACGACTTCAAAGTAGTCCCTGCACTACTTGGTCCAATTTTGATGCCACTTACACAGGCATTCCTTGAAATTGTGGCCAAAAAAAAAAAAAAAACACGACTTTGAAGTTGCACCAGTGTGAAAGGAGCCTAAGAATCTTTAGGAAGTCACGGAATCTGAAAAGCCTTTTAAAAATTTAAATAAACCGACAAGATTTTAAACCTGTGGATAAGGCAAGTGAGAGAAAAGCACATTGGGATGGCTGGGCCAAAAATGGCATTAGAAAAGGCTTCCATGAAAACTGAAATTCTGCCCGAAAAAAGGTGAACTTATCTTTTAATGCAAAGTAAAATGGGCCGCTTCACTGAGAAACATATGGAAGCTGTTAACATTGACCCCCAACTGCCATCAGTAACAAAAGTACTGAAAGGGGCTGATCAAGAGCAGTGGCGTACTAAGTGGGGGGGGGGGGCGGGCCGCACCGGGTGCCACACGCTGGGGGGGGGGGTGTCAGGCCGGCGCCCCCCCCTCCGCGATTGAAGCAGAGTCATCGCAGATCTAAAAAGCGTGGCAGCGGCGCAGTGATAGGCATCGGCGGATGAGGTGAGGGGAGGGGGGTTTTTGCGGCAACGATCCCCTTCTCTCAGCGGCTCTGATCTGACTCGGCTGTCTCATACAGCCGAGCAGAGTGAAGCCACCGGCGCCACCTCCCCCTCCTCGTAGTCTGTCCACACATGTGCTGCGAGGCCCGACTCGTGAGGTACATGGGTCTGAGGGGGGGGGGGGGTCTGTAACGTAAAGGGGTCTAGAGGTGCAGGGTGCTGTGTAATGTAAAGGGGTCCAGAGGTGGTGTAATGTACACAGAGACAGATATTTAAGGCTGCAGAGGTATGCAGCGGGCACAGTGGGGTGTTTATGTTTTAAGGTGGGGGGTGCCAGATATAGGATCCGCCCCGGGTGCCAAATGCACTAGGTATGCCCCTGATCAAGAGGACACTTTAGCAATCCTCATCTGCAAATAGCAATTTACACATTTACTAGGGTTGCACTAATACAGATATCGGTGCCAAAACTAAGCATTTGCAGGAGTATCGGTACTTGTGCAACAAATGCACCCATACTTTCAGGCTCTGTTCTTTCAGCTGTCAGTGGGACCCCCCCCAAATCTTGAATGTTCCGTGGGCCTCTATGAACTCTGATCTTTAGTTCTTGCCATAGATTTTCTATTGAATTCAAGTCAGGTGACTGGCTGGGCCATTCTTGTAAACCGATTGAGGAGTTTCCTTGGATTTGTGTTCGGGTTCATTATCTTAGTTAAATGTCCACTCTTGTTTTATCTTCATCATCCTGGTAGACGGCAGTAGATTTTTATCAAGAATGTCTTGGTACATTTTTCCATTCATCCCTCCTTCAATGACATGAAGTTTGCCAGTACCGTATGCTGAAAAACAGCACCACCCCATGGTGTTCCCACCTCCAAACTTCACTGTTGGTATGGGGGTGATGTGCAGTGCCATTTGACCTCCAAACATGGTGTATTATGGCATCCAAAGAGTTAAATTTTGGTCTCATCTGACCAGACATTTTCTCCCAGCATTTCACAGGCTTGGCTAAATGTTGTGCAGCAAACTTTAAATGAGCATCAACATGCCTTTTCATCAGCAATAGAGTTTTGCATGGTGAGCGTGTATACAGATCATGGTGCTTGAGTGCATTGCTTATCGTTTTCTTTGAAACAATTGTACCTGCCAATTCCAGGTCTTTCTGAAGCTCTCCACAAATTGGGCGGCACAGTGGTTAGCACTTTCGCCTAGAAGGAAAAGGGTTGCTAGTTTGAATCCCAACCATAACACGAACAATATTCTCCATGTGTCTGTGGGTTTCCTCCTGGTACTCCAGACATGCTGGTGGTAAATTACTTGAATTGGCCCTAGTGTGCGAGTATGAATGAGTTAGGGACCTTAGATTGTAAAATGTCGAGAGCTCTTTGCCTTTACCCATGAGAGTTGTGTGACAACTTGGTAATGAGACACCTTTTTTGTAGGCCATCAGTTGAGACTGAACCAGTCGATATTAAATTTGCACTGACAAGGGGCAGGATTGCTTTTTAATTACTGATGGAAAGCCAAGACACCAGCTGATTTACAGTTTAAGTGAAGTCTCAATGGGTTTCTGTGGGTGATCATAATGTTATGGCTAATCAGTGTATAGGTCAGACCGTTATGCGGCTCTTTACATTTTGTAAAATAACTGTCCCTGCCCTCAAGGAGCTTACAAATCAAAGTTCCCCATTTCACATGCATACAAATACTAGGGGCCAATTTAGACAGGACTCAACCAAATCAGCATGTCTTTGGAATGTGAGAGGAATGCAGTGTACCCAGAGGAAACCCAGGCAAGCACAGGGAGAACATGCAGACATGCACGTGGTAGGGGTGCGCATCTTACTGGTCTCAATTCGATTACCCTGTCCACGATTCGCTTTCACAGTGCATCATGATTACTGCGCAAGGTTAAACTTTTTATCCAAAATTTCAAGCAGTCAGAAAAAACAAATTTCTCCAGTGGCAGAGTGAATTGGATCAGCGACACTGGCACTCACCTGCTCAGTCAATTCCCCCTCCATGTTTATTCCCCTTTCCGGTGCCTCCAGTGAAGCCTCTCCTCGAGCTCCTCCCCCTGTAAGCTCATCAGCTGACTTTCTGCTTCAGTGAAGGGGAGGGAGCATTAACCACCATGCAGGCTCTGCTTGTTTCTCCTGGAGAGGCAGAGCACCACATGGAGCCACAGATGACATCAGCGACATTGATTGGTGTCTGAATCACGAGGCACTGATGCTGCCATTATATTCAAACACCCCTAGCAGGTAGTGGGTCAAACCAAGGACATAGCCCTGCAAGGCTCGGTGCCAACCACTGAGTTGCCCATGGGGTTGGGTTCACACTTTTGCACTGTGGTGAACTAACACATTACATGCAATTGGTGGTGTCAATCAGAATAGCACTCAAATACTTTAAGGCAACGCAGTTCCAATGTACATTCATTTCAGTACACTAGAGCACATGGCAACACAATGGTGCATGTCCATTTTCATGGACGTTTTGGTGCATTACCAGCCAATTCATTTGAATGAGCTGCCTTAAAGTGGTTGTAAAGTCAGAAGGTGTTTTCTTAATGCAGCCTCCCCAATATTTACCTGAGCCCCATCTGTCCTGCGATGTCCAAAACTCTCCTTCCCGATTTGAGGAGACATAACAGATCCTCCATTGGCCAACTGACTTTGATAGCAGCTGCAGCCAAATCAGGAGAACAAGGGGACCAGGGGAACAGGGCCAGGCCACAGCTCAGTGTCTGAATAGACACAGGAGGCTGTGACTCGGCTTGGGTGCCCCCAAAGCAAGCCGCTTGCTGTGGGGGCACTCAGCAGGTGGGAGGGGCCAGGAGCACAGAAGAGGAACCCGAGAAGTGTAGAATCTGTAGATTTGCACAGAGCAGGCAAGTATAACTTTTTTTTAAAGACTTAAGGCCCGTACACACGATCGGACTTTTTGACAACCAACATGCACATTAGCTGGTTTGGACCAACTTTTTCCAGGTTTCATCTGACTTTTGTTGGCTGTGTGAACGGACCAACTTTCTGCCAACAAGAGTCCGATGGACCAAAGTCCAACCGCGTGTACAGAAAACCCATCAGACTTTTGTCCACAGTACAAACACGCATGCTCAGAACCAATGCAAAAGATCAGACAATATAGAAGTTGACCAAAGGTGGCGCTGGAGTATTCGAATGTCCTCTTTTGAAGTGTCGTCAGTACGTTGAAACGTCACTACGTTCGTGTTGGTTGCCTAAAAAGTCCGACTGTGTGTATGCAAGACCAACTTGGGGCCAACGCCCTTTGGACAAAAATCCACGGGAAAGTTGGTCCACGGTCCGATCGTGTGTATGAGGCTTTACAATCACTTTAATGGAAGGCACATTAATTTGTAATGCCCTATGAATCTTTTTCTACTTATACCTTTCCATCTGCATCATGAGCTTTCCCCCACTCGCTCATAACAAAGGGATCATTGACAGAGATACAAGCAATAACTTTCACTCCACGGGATTTCAGGTCCTCAGCTTGACTCACGTATCCAGGCAAATGTGTCTGCAGGAAAAAAATAAAAATAAAAAAAAAATGACAATATAAAAAAAACCCAAGGATGCAGTCACCAAAATAATAATGCAACAGACTAATAATGTAACCCATGAGAGAACCCAGATCACAGAGCGAGGCCAGATTACTAAAGGATTTGACAATAAAAATGTTTAAAGACTGACTTCAATTATCCAATCATGTAAAAAGCAAATCCCCGTTTACCTACTTCATCTACACATAAATGGATATTTGAGGTGAACATTTACACAAGTCATTGTGTGAACAATCTCAATTCTTTTAGTATGCCCGCCTCTAGAGTAGGTAAGAATTATACATGGCAGGAAACCACAGTAAATGATTTGGAAGAGTTTAACCATGTAGGAATAAATGTACATCCGTTAGGTATGCTTATTGAATAGAGCCCCCTCATGCCAAAATGTTAAATTCCACGATGCAGTAACAAACATTTTATTCTAGAATATAAAACATTGTGACAGAGCGAGACCCTGTCACTGAAAATAGAGAAAATGATACAGGATACGCATTAAGGGTTAATGTGAGGTTCCAGACTACTGTTTGAGCAGAGAAAATTTTTGGATCTCTAGTTCTGGATCAGGACTTTGTCCCGTGTCTGGATTTTACCAGGTGCCTGCACCGGTCCCTGGCTAAGTATACAGGTGTGTAGGGTCATACACTGAAGCCTGAGGATAGCTCAGAGATACCGGTTTTGAGACAGTAGGTTTCACCCAGGAGGGGGTCAGATGAACTCCTATCTGGGCATTAGGAGAACCCCTAGTCAGAAGCCAGGAATGGGCTATCCAGAAGGACGCTGCGATTAAAGGCCAAGAGCCAAAGGAAACCAGCGGAGTGGGACAACAGTCAGGAGGGACTGGTAAGAAGAGTGGTGGTGCTGCCAGCAAGGGAGTCAGTTGGCTTGGTATTTTCATTCATAATGATGTGCCCCTGCATGCAGATGTATTTCGGGTCAACATTAAAGCCATTGAGTCAGCATAACATCCAGGCATTGTGCATTTTCTAGTAAGCAAATAGCATTAAAAAAAAAAAAAAAGTAAAGCGCTACAGGTTTACAGCTATACGAGAAAGCCACATAACAGGATAAGAAATGTGATCTACAAGTTATTTTATTTCGATCATAGTGAAATTCCACAATGCTTTCTACATAAGAACATTTTTTCCACATTGGGTTGGGTCCCTGAAAGAACAGTACTGAGGTGAATCACCAGGGCCAGCTTTTTGGAGGTAAAAAACAAGTTTTCAGGTCCTGGAAGAAAACCCAAACACCCAACAGAAACCCAGTAAACATCGAAAAGTGAAGAAAGAGCCCTGATAGAATCCAAACCTAGGACTCCAGCACTGCAAAGCAAGACCAATAGGAAAGAAAGAGTAGTCACTTCTGATGAATATTCTATAATGCCATCTACTTCAGGTTTCCCCACAGGAAAATTATATGCACATTTCTGGACATGCAGTACATACATGTGACACCTAATCCTAAGTATGATGTCTATTAGATCCAACCTTCTGATGCTCTTCACAATGTCAGTTATAAAAATTAGGAAACAAGTTTCTACATGGCAATGGAAACCACTGGACATTTAGTGACATTGCTACAAAAAAGTATTACTTCATTTCCTATTACACAAGATTTCTAGAAGGTGATTTGTACAGTTGACTGAACAGGACGTTCTGAGGGGCATTTTCTTGGTGCCTTAGATGAGGAATACACACATAGTATACCCCAGCACAGCTCAGTACACCATCTATACATATCAGTAAGTGCCTGAGAACTTGTGAATGTGTGAGGAGCAATGCCTCATGGGACATGTAGTCCTCGGCAGGAAGTGAGTGGTTTGAAAGGCAGAAGTCATTTACCTTGCAGCTTGCTATTGGGGCACTCTGAAGGCAGGAGGAGACAGAAGTGTCGGAGGGGGACCCTAGAAGAGGAGGATCCAGGCTGCTCTGTGCAAAACCATTAGCAGGCAAGTACAACATTTTTTTTAGTCAAACTTTAAAAGACTCAGGGAAGATCAGCATCTGAACCAATGCTGTATCCTGGCCTAGACTGACAAGGCCCAGGCCTAGGGCAGCACTGAAAGAATCCCTGCCACCTTGCGCTACACTTTTAGTGTAGCGCCAATCTTAAGGGGCAGATAGACTAATTTGCCTAGTGCCCCCATAAAAATGCATGCAGCGTTTGCCATGTATTCCAATGGCTCTAGTTCACACCATGCAGTCAGTTTCTGGTGCAGGAAAAAAAACGGAACTGCATCTGGTGTGAACTGGCCCTTAAGGGGAACTACACTAAATCTGAGCAATACAAACCAAAAACATCATTTTTAATATTCAAAGCAAACTAACCCGCCCATCCATGTCTCCATGATTTATTTACCACTTTGTAAAACATCCCCCTAGCCTATCAAGGCCACCTTGAGTAAGGGCAGATGCTTCATGTAGCATTTACTTCCTAGCATCCATCAGTCCTTAGCTCAGACATACAGGAGGATGTGCTTAGTTGAGAAAACCCCTGGGGGGGGGGGGGGATGTACAACATTTGCTTAGGCCTGGAAACCAAAAAGTAAAACCAACACCGGGTGATCCTGGACGGTGCAGTTTTGACAGACCATTCATTTGAAGGGGCTGCAAAATGCACTGGAAAGCAGAAAACAAAGTGCAAGCTCTACTTTCAGAATCCGGTTTCTAACTGCATGGCACTGTGGTACCATGCAATTTGGAGTGCCATTAATGATTAATTGGCATCAGGATGGGCAGAGTGTTCCCCTGTGGTGCGGGAAATGCACACTGAACGCGCCTTTCCTGTATTTTGGTGGTATTTGTCCCTTACACTTTTTTGTATATACTTTAGGATCTGAATATGGTATTTTGTGTTTGAGAGACTGACATCACAGCGCGGTGTGTGCATTTGGTACTGTATGACCATTGCGTATATATTCATGCTTCACTGTACTGTTATATCAGTGTGTCACCTATAGGAAGTGCCCTGGCCCTGAAACATTGGCTTATTTGACTGATGTGACATTACACCAATAAAAAAAGTGTACAGTATATAATTGAAATAGGGTGCTGGTGACATCTCAGTGATCTATTGTAATAAAGGGCTACATAATATAGTATAGAACAGACTCGTAACTGCAGCCAACCTACCTTGGTACATCCTGGGGTGAAAGCTCCTGGGACACCAAACAGAATCCCCTTTTCAGAGCCGAACACATCCTTGACACTGGTCTTGTTTTCTGGACTGCCATCGAATACCTGTGCATCAGGAATTAGATCTCCTACCTACATATCAGATAACAGAATGGGTCACAAACTTACTGGGTAACACAATGTTAGCGTTTCATCAGCATGTACAATTTATTCATTCCACACCCATTGCCTCAACCACAGGACTGGCCAAACTTTTCTGTCAGTCACATGTCTGGGTTTTCCCCACAACAGCTTTGGTGTAATTTAAGGTGACCAGATTTTCAAAAAGAAATCCAGGGGCTTTTTTTTTTTTTAATCAGCAAATGGTAAACTATTTTATAAGCATATTTTCCTCAAATGATATATGCAGTGTATGTGGTATGTGTTTAACCACTACAATACTGTGCACTTAAACACCCTTCCTGCCCAGTCCAATTTTCAGCTTTCAGTGCTCTCACACTTTCAATGACAATTGCGCGGTCATGCAATGCTGTAACCAAATGAATTTTTTATCATTTTGTTCGCACAAATAGAGCTTTAGTTTGGTGGTATTTATTCGCGACTCCGTTTATTTTTTGCGATATAAGCGAAAACATAGCGGAAATTTTGTTTAAAAAAAACAATATATTTTTTCCTTTCTTTTTTAAAAGAAATCCAATAAAATCTAATTTTGTCATAAATTTAAGCCAAAATGTATTCTGCTACATGTTTTTAGTAAAAAAATTCCGTTAAGTGTATAATAATTGGTTCGCGTGATCACGGACATATGTACGCAAATGATCATGTAAAAGGGGTGTGCAGGTGATCACGGACATATGTGTGCAGAAAATCATTGGGACATGTGATTTTACTGGGACATGTGAGGGACATGTGTTTTTATTATTTGGGGACATGCGTGTTTTACTGTGGGGACTCTAGACTGGTGATCAGTGAGTAAAAAAACAGCTAATACTCACTGATCACCAGCCGGCTGCAGCGATCCGCTCTCCTCACCGACGACTTCCGTGTGAGGTGAGGAGGGCCGATTGCCTAGCAACCGGCGGTTTGTTTACATCACATGACGGCCGAGATGCGACACGGCCGTCATGTGATCAGGAGGGCCAATCACCGAGCCCTCCTGCCGATCCGAGATGCGCCGTGTCCGGGTGACACGGCCGCATCGGGATCGCGCCGATGCGCGCGCGATCCCTCTACCTCTGAAGGACGTTCCGGAACGTCCAGTCAGAAGTAGACGGCTCCCACCCGGCCGTATATGTACATTGGCCGGGTGGGAAGTGGTTAAGGAATGATTGTATGATATATACATTTCACATTTCATCCATGAGAAAAGAAAAAATGAAATACTTCATACCACCCTCCAGAGCACTGTGTACATTACAGGCCTCTTCTCAAAGCACTGTGTAGCCCCCCAGTCTGTACAATCCCCCCCCCCCCCCCCACCAAGTCTGTACAGGGAGGAAAACAAAATGAGATGGGAAAGAAGCAAAGAGGACTGGTGAGAGAGGAGAGCTGTTTATGGAGAGGATTGCTCACTCACCAATTATGGCCCCCTCTCAGGCTGGTTTTCACAAGTAGGCTGAGCACAGTGCATGCAAGAGGCTGGAGCGTGGGCGGGGTTGGGCGGACACCAATTTGAGGTGGATTGTCTGATTGGACAGGCGGCGGAGTGAGAGAGGAGCCAGGAAGTGCTGATGGGATGGGTAACAGGCACCAAAGCCCGACTCATGGAGCTAAAATGAGGAAGCGCCTTAGACTAAGCAGCCGAAAATAGTGCCATGGCTGCTGCCGCACCAATCCGGGGACATATTCGATCAGGGGAGAGCGTCCCCAATCCGGGGACGTCTGGTCAGCCTAGTGCAATTGTGGCATAAAATGTCATCATGCACATCCTGAATCTTGTTACAATCCTTATTTGATGCGATTACAACAACATCTATGGTAGTTCCATAAGATTTAACATTAGATAGCAACGCCAGACTAATTGAGGATTTTTTTTATTAATTTCTTTAATCCCAAAAAAGATAGCAAGTTTTAACATCTTTGCAATCCAGTCACATTATATTAAGTGACCCCCCCCCCCTCACAATTGCATAGGTGGATCTGTCTGTCCCCCGTCAGTTCCAAGACGGAGAACCGAGCAATCAAACACAGCCAATCGCTCGGTTCTAAGAGCCCCGCCCCACTCTCACTGGAGCACTTGGCTGTGAAGGGGGCTGGAGCGGCCAGCAGCGGCTCGCCGATGCTGGTCCAGGCATGTGCGGATCCCGACAATATGGTCGTGATCTTTCCCAAGCCTGGACTGGCTCTGTGACATCAGCTGACAGTGGGCTGAAGCCCGCTGAAAACAGATCACAGGAATGCAGAACAAACTGCACTTCACAGGAGAAGTACAGCCAAACGAGCTTTGGCTGTACTATATTGGCCCTGTAATCTATTTTTCATGGTATTGTTTCTTACTGTGTTTTCCTGCCTTCTTGTAGCCTCCTGAACCTCACCTTTTCCCCTCACTTCTATTTGGAAAGAAAAGTGCACATTAGTTGTGCCCACGTATACTTCTCTATGCACACTACAAATGCCACAGTCCATCTTGGGGGTGGGACCATGGAGAATAAACATATCCACCTCCAACAGAAAGAATATGCAAGTTCTTCATCAAGTCTAGTCAGAGCTTACACAGGGCTAAGGACTCTTCCCACCCACATGTGATGACCCTGTACCAGTGCTGTCACGAGGGGAGGAGAAGCAAGGCTCATAATTCCCAAACCCAGAAGAAACAGGCATTTTTCTTTGTTCTGGACACTGAACATATCAATTGGGGAGTGAAGGGACTGTGTGCAGGAAGGTGGTTTAAAAGTGAGCAGGTTACTTTAGGCCCCATTCACATGGGGCAATTTTCTCCATGCAGGGCCATCTTTCACTACCGACATGGGCATGCATAGGTACTGTGTGCATCCCCATGCCAACATCCCATTTTAGTCTATTGGGAAATACGGCTGTACAGACAACCGATGTGTCCTTATATGACATGCAGGTGCAAATTCCCAAACTCATCCTGTGTGTGCTTGGGGAGCCACGTCCCCCCATATATAGAGACAGTGGCTGGGACCCTGCAATGCAAAGTGAGCGTTTCTGCAGAGGGCATCCATCAACCCTCCTTACAATTACACCCAGTCACCTTGGCAACTCATTCTTCTGCAGCCAACAAGAATGGACAGCACTTCCAGGTATTAGGGGGGCATGGGACCTGGCCTTTGGTGACAGTACACAGGTCCAACAGCCAATCACTAGTCCCAAGCACTGTCACATGACATCACCAATCTCACAGGTTGCTGACACACCCAATTTAAACTGCCTGAGGACCAAGTTAGTGCAAGTAAGATGAGTATGTGGGGGTTAGAGGGGAGGAATACCCGATGCACTTTACCCTACATGGACAAGACAAGAGTGTCTCTTTATGTAGAAACAAACTGCTGGGTTTAAAGGTTTTAAATGTTTCCTTTTACCTGCAGAGACTTAGCAACTCCAGCCACCTTAAAAGTGATGACCATAATATCAGGGTAGGATAGCAGCACAGCAGACTGGAATTGCGCCATCACATAATATACCATGGCTTATCTTCAATTTTTTGAAACTAGAGCAAAGTGGTTCCCACTGCTCTGATCTGCAAGGACAGGAATTTAAATTTAGGCTGTGATTTTATCAAGTTTCCAGGTAATTTACCTTCTGATGTAGAGAAAAAGTGATTAAATGTTGCTGAAACATGTTGCAATTAGCTACAATTGAAGCCAGGTGTGGCTGAAACATGTAAGTGGTAGCAGTTTGTGCTCTATGTGACTTTGTAAGTAAATGATAGTCCATAAGACGTCCCGGCATCTTCCTTTGGTTGTGGTAATGACTTAGGCTGCTTTCACACTGGGGTGGTGCGGGGCGGCGACGGTAAAGCAGCGCTATATTTA
This sequence comes from Lithobates sylvaticus, assembly GCA_028564925.1. Taxonomy (NCBI): domain Eukaryota; kingdom Metazoa; phylum Chordata; class Amphibia; order Anura; family Ranidae; genus Lithobates; species Lithobates sylvaticus. The sequence continues at coordinate 60,289,507 of CM053034.1, read as the reverse complement.
GCGCTGCTTTACCATCGTTTTACCCGCGGTATGCGGCCGCTAGCGGGGGTGGTTTTAAAAACGAAAGGGTTAAGAACCTTGCGCCGCTGCAGCGGCGGTTTGCGGGCGGTATCCCCGCGGTTTCCCATTGATTTCAATGGGAAGGAGCGGTATAGGAGCGGTAAATACACCGCTCCAAAGATGCTGCTAGCAGGACTTTTTTTACCGTCCTGCTAGCGCACCGCTCCAGTGTGAAAGCCCGCCGGCTTTCACACTGGAGTGAATGGGGCTGTTTTTTTCAGGCGGTGTACAGGCGCTATTTTTTAGCGCTGTACCGCCTGAAAACCGCCCCAGTGTGAAAGCAGCCTTAGAGAAGGGTTGCCCTGGCATTACTCAACCCGGATGGTACCCCCAAAATGGTGGCTGGGTAAGCATCGTTCTGGAATCATTACTGAAGTGGAACCTCTAAAAATGAATTGTGCTACAACCTCTGTACCAGGAGAATGGTGTTCATACCCTGTGCATTAGCCACCAGGAAGGACTTAATAATCCTGCATGTAGGCAGTTGTGCAGACAACCCCACCCAACTTCAAATAATCAGGCAGGTGTGTGGACAACCCCACCCAACTTCCAATCTCCAGGCAGCGGATTACCAGCAGGCAGATAAGCGGCCCCAAAAACTGCCTCACTGCTTGCAGGCACCATAAGAGTGGCCCTTCACTACTAGTACAAAACTTTAAGACAATATTTGATCTGTAATAGTTAGGGATGCAGCAATAGTATTTTTTTTTTTTTTTTTTTTTTACAATGAGTACTGATACTAACCGCAACCGGTTTGTTTTAACTTCAGCAATGGTACAAAGCATTGAAAAGGAGAGCGAGAGATGGAGAGGGAGTTAAGGCTGATTAAGGGGTTAACCAGAGGAACATTTGTTCATCGCTTTGATCTGCAGATGAACAGAAATACACAAAAACAATGTTTGTTTTTATTTTAGCGTTTCAGGGCTGAACAATGTTCGTAATAAACATTGCCGGCCGGCTCCAATTACTGGACTTTTACACTGGGAGACCCACTGACCGCTCAAAGGGCCGAGCCTGAAAGTATTGGTTTCAGGTATCGGTGCATTTGCACGAGTACCGATACTTGTGCAAATACTTGTACTAGTATCAGTGCAATTCTAGTAATAGTAGATATTTAGTAGAACATTCCTTAAAAAAAAAAAAAAAAAAGAAGATTCAAAGTAGTCATCTTTGGCAAAAAAAAAAAAAAATCCACCATGAATGAGCGTTGGGACAATGATGCCATTCAGAAGATCACTCCAAAACACGTACCTGCCATTTTTGGCTAGATATACCACAACAGTGATTTCATGGCATTTCTCAGGGTAGGTATCCTGAACAGTGGAACACACCTGTACAATAAGCGTCAGCAACGCTTCTTAGTTTCCACTAGGCATGCGAGAGGACGGCAACACACGACAGTAACTGAGAGACGGACAGAGTTGTCACTGCAAAACTATCTCTGTAAAGACAGTAAACACCACAGAACCCGGAGCTTGCGCATGTTTAACCTCTTTGCGCTATAGCCGAAAGACTGCTGCAGCACGGATGCTCCCTGCCGGGAGGACGTCCTCCTGTTTACTTCCCTAATGCGCGCATCGGGAAGTTGTGTGCTGGCCATGTCTGTCGGACACAGATCGCTGTAAACAGCCAATCACAGCGTCCGTTTACAGCGAGATCGGCATGTCCAATGAGAGATGATCTCATATGTAAAAACTTTATACATTCACTGAATGAAAGAAAGTTTTGAATTTATTTTAAAACACAACAAGTAAATTCCAATTTCTGAACAAAAACTACATACACTGAAAATTCCTTTCACCAAGAAGTTTTCTATTTCCAAATGTTCCAGTAATTTTAGTTGAAAATGAACGTCAATTTGACCCCACTAACGATGAGAAAAAAAAAACACAAAAAATTAAATATTATAAATATTTGTTTTGGAGGACTTTAAAGGTGCGCGCTCATCCATAATACAGGTGTACACTGGCCAGATTCTTTTGGGGGGGGGGGGGGGGATGGAAAAAAGAAAAAAAATGCTGCCCCTACATCTAACAATTATTTTCATAATCGATTGGTTGTAAAACTAATGCAGCAACCACATCTAAGAACTAGTAAACTGCAGTATAATAAAATGTTTGCTTTGGGGGTTTAAACCACTTAGAAATACAATCAAATTTGTAAAAATGCAGGGAAGACACTGCAATAACTCAATCACTCTTCAGTAAACAGGAATGATAATGTTGTCATGTTATTGAAAAGTATTCCCTCACACACATGAGCCCCCCGGCCTCAACACGGCAGGGGTACCTTGATAGACATGGCTCTGCTCCAGACTCCGCTTCTCGCAGCTATACGAAGTGGTCACAGGAGAAGGAACGCTACAGATAACCTAAAAAGCCATGATGACTGAGGCGGGGCTTTATATGGGCCGTCCAATAGACACGCCTCCACAGTGGTTTGCGCTGATTGACATGCGCCCTTGCCCTGTCCCGCGGGCAACTACAGGCGCATGCGCACCAGAAGCAAAGCGTTAGCATAGTCCCGTAGGCCCCGCATTGTTTGAGAGGACTTGAAGGCGGGGATACAGCGAGCCGGTGATTGGTTAAGGTCCCGGAAGTAGTTTCTATGTCAGGCACGTGGGTACTCAGGACGGGAAAATGAAGCTGCTGACTGACACATAATATGCTGCGGATATACCAACATACCCGCTCATCATCCGGGTATGTTGGTGTCTGCTTTATGTTCTAGTTGCTGCATGCTGAGACCTTAGTCAGTGCAGAGCTGTAGGGTGCAGTAAGTTTTTAGCTATGACCAGAGAAGAGATGATTTCTGATTGGTTGTAGTGATTTATGTCCTCTCTGCTTATTACATGGATGTATATGTAATCTGTGCCTTACACTACATAAAGAAGACCATAAAAGAAAAGTGTGGCCAAAGCTGTTTTGGCCGTACTTCTGTGGGTCACAGGATCTCACTTATTTCTGCAGTCCTGTGACCCAGAATCAGACGACAGCGGGCTAAAGTCTGCTGCTGGCTGACACAGATTGGTCCAGGCTCCACAGGAATCCCAACAATAATGTCGGGATCCACCCAGATATCTGACTGGCAGCTTGTCAGTGCGCTTCTGAGAGCCCGAGCCAGCCGCTCCCGCCGCTCTTCATGGTCCGGCTCTCTGGTGAGCCTTGGAGGGACAGAGCAATGACTGACAGTCTCCACTCGGACCCGAAAAACTGAGCGATCGGTGTTGGACTTTGTTCTCGGGCTTAGAAGCGCGGGGGAGGTTCCTCTCCTATCGATGCCGCATCCACCTAGGTGAGTATGATTGTTTATTGTGAAATTTGAAAAATGAATTTCCGGTGTGAATACTGTTACATCCTTGCATTGGTCCAGCTTGGATCAAAGTATCTATAAGTGTGTGTATATATATATATGTGTATATATATATATATGTGTGTGTGTGTGTGTGTGTGTGTATATATATATATATATATATATATATATACACACACACATGCATATATACACACCATACCTTGTCTGACTTTCCGCCATCAAATGTTGGCTAGCAGGTTCTCAAATTTTCCACCAACAAATGTGTGTTGTCTGACTTTCCGATCGTGTGTACACAAGTCCAAAGTACAAACACGCATGCTCGGAAGCAGAAGCGGTCGGTCTTGTAAACTAGCGTTTGTAATGGAGAATTAACATTCGGAAAATTATGAAATCTCCAAATGTAGCTCACAATTCTTTTCTTTAATGGGATAATAATGAAGCTGCTTGCTGGTGATACTGATGGAGTTATTGCAAACGAATTTCCAAAGGCTTTTTTTTTCTAGTGATATCAAGAATAATATTATGCTTTTAAAAAAAAAAAAAAGTTAGACATGCTATCTGCCAATAGAACTTAACCAAAAATTGAATTCTATGCATCCAAAAATATACCAAATCATTATTCAACCAAAAAATAATGTCAAAGCAACTCCAAGGCCAATAATAAATAACACGTTATCTCCTCCGATTCCGCATCATGTCTGGTTGACGAATGGCTGTTCAGAAACGAACTGAAAAGCACGAAATGAAAAGCGCAAATCAACACTCAGCAAACTTCTACTAAGACGAAATTAGCAGAAGGAGCCCAAAGGGTGGTGCTAAAGAGCTGAAAAAACACGTAGTAGGTCACTATGTTCGTAATTGTTGGCCAACATTTGTGTGACCGTGTGTATGCAAGACAAGTTTGAGCCAACGCCCTTCAAACAAAATTCCACGGTTTTGTTGTCGGAAAGTCCGATCGTGTGTACGGGGGTTTACTTCGTGGCAATATTTTTGTCAATATTTTTCAACTAAAGAGAAGCCCGGCGCCGCTAGGGTTAACAACTCATAGGCAAAGGGGTGGCATGACTGTGTTAACATTGCAGTCAGTGGTGTTTGCAGTGACTATTTGTAAAAGGGTTGGGGATTGGCTGGAAGTTAGTGCAGGAAGGGGGGTTTTGGTACAAGGAAGTGAAACCCCGCCCTCACCTAGGCAGCAGAGCGCCAGAAAAGTTCCCGCCCTCCCTCCCCAATTTTAGGTATTAGTAGTACAGGTTGTTCTTTCTTTGTGTGTTGTGTGTCTGTTTTTCGTTTGTTACAGGTCAAAAACGGCAAATGTCGTGGCAGTGGCTGGCGTTTGGTCTTTGCGGGTGAAGGAAAAGAGTTCGGAATGCAGAGTCAGGATCTGGCGGTGGTATGGGTCCTGAGGGTGGTAACCCAGTTAACTAAGGTTAGCTGGAAATTGGGTATGGGGGCACTGCGGCAGGTGGGTGTCTTTGAGTCAGCATGTCGGCTTGAGGCCTAATAACCCACGTCCGAGGGACCGCAGTGTCTGCTTTGGTTACAGATGGTTTCTGATTGGTGGACCTGCAAAGACCAACACTAGGAAGAGCTGATAGTCGTCAGGAATGTTGTGTGTTATTTGTTTACGTTATTTGTTTACGTTATTTAACCACTTCGCATCCAGGCCAATTCTGACATTTCTCTCCTACATGTAAAATTCATAATTTTTTTTGCTCGAAAATTACATAGAACCCCCAAACATTATATATTTTTTTTTTTAGCAAAGACCCTAGAGAATACAATGACGGTCGTTGCAACTTTTTATCTCGCACTGTATTTGCGCAGCAATTTTTCGAACACGTTTTTTTCAGAAAAAAAACAATTTCATGCTTAAAAAAAAAAAAAAAACAGTAAAGTTAGCCCAATTTTTTTTGCACAATGTGAAAGATGAAGATACGCTGAGTAAATAGATACCCAACATGTAACGCTTCAAAATTGCGCGCGCTCGTGGTAAGGCGCCAAACTTTGGTATTTAAAAATCCCATAGGCGACGCTTTAAATTTTTTTACTGGTTACATGTTTTGAGTTACAGAGGAGGTCTAGGGCTAGAATTATTGCTCTCGCTCTAACGTTCGCGGCGATACCTCACGTGTGTGGTTTGAACACCGTTTTCATATGTGGGCGGGGCTTACGTATGCGTTCACTTCTGCGTACAAGCTCACGGGGACAGGGGCGCTTTTTTTTTTTATTATTGTTATTTTACTTTTAATTTTTTTAATTTGACAAAAAAAAAAAAAAAAAATGTATTACTTTTATTCCGAATAACAAGGAATGTAAACATCCATTGTAATAGGAATATTACATGATCGGACCTATTTACAGTGAGATATGGGGTCAATAAGACCCCACATCTCACCTCTAGGCTGGGAAGCCTAAAATAAAAAAAAAAAAAATAAAAAAAAATGCTTCCCAGCTGAGGTGGCGCCGTTATTTTAAAGTCAGCGGCCAGGCGTGACGTGATAACATCGCGCCCGGCCTCCGAACGATCATAGAGACTCCGGCGACCATCTGGTCCGCCGGAAATCTCTATGGTCATCATCCGGGGGGCCGGCGGATCCTGTGTCCGACTCACCGATGGAAGCGGTGAGTCGGAAGAAGCACCGGAGGGCAGGGGGAGGGGGGGGACGTCCCCTCCCGCCGCCCGTAAGAACGATCAAGCGGCGGAACAGCCGCTATAATCGTTCTTATGGTGCAGGGAATCGCCGGATGAAAACGGAAATATCTGAATGATGTCTGTACCTACAGGCATCATTCAGATATACCCCGGGGAAGTCAAGGCCGTCATATGACGGCCTACGGATGCGAAGTGGTTAAAAGAGATATCTATTTTTTTATATTTATACAGTTTTTGTTAATAAAAGTTAATGGCTGCTATTGCCTATTTTACTCCAGAAGTTGTATGGTTTTTTATTTAATAGGTAATGATAAGGGTGTAGTTTATAGGTTGTAGCACTATGCATATATGTTATACATTAGTCATGTAAGTGGTTTCATCTTTTCTATATTTCGATTTTCATGCTGCAGCAAGAGGAACATTTTCTCTACCAATTTTCATTATGAATTAGTGACTCAGTCAATCCCCTACTTATACTGTCAGTAAAAATAAAACAAATACGGTGTAGTACCCATATAAATGATTTGTTTATAAATGTTACTGGTGGGCACTGGGCAATTCTGTTTTTGACTGTTTTTTTTTCTCATCTTCATCATTTCTCACACCTGTTCACCCCCTATGGACCAGAGCAATTTTTACATTTCTGCAATTTTTAACTCGGCAATAACTCGGTCATTACATAAAATACTGTAGCAAAGTAATACATTGTCATTTCATTATATTGTCTCGCAACAAAGATTATTTTTCTCGCAATCTATACGTTATAAACAAAATGTCGTTTTTCTATTTTGGCCAGCATTAGTTTAAAAATAAATAATGTCACTGCACATAAAATCGCACATCTTATTCTGTAATTTGTCCTGTTTAATATGACACTAAAATTATGATTCTGGTACAAAGCATTGCAAAGTTATTTACAAATGAAATAAAGTGTTTTTTTCAATTTAGCACTTTCTTCAATAGAAAATGTGTAAATACAGTGCATCCGGAAAATATTTACAGTGCTTCACTTTTTCCTAATTTTGTTATGTTACATCCCTATTCCAAAATGGATTGAATCCATTATTTTCCTTAAAATTCTACAAACAATACCCCATAATGACAACGTGAAAGAAGTTTGGTGGAAATCTTTGCAAATGTATTAAAAATAAAAAAATGAAAAAAATCGCATGTACATAAGTATTTACAGATTTGCCATGAAACTCAAAATTGAGCTCAGGTTCCTTCTGTTTCCACTGATCATCCTTGAGATGTTTCTACAACTTGATTGGAGTCCACCTGTGGTAAATTCAGTTGATTGGACATGATTTGGAAAGGCACACACTTGTCTATATAAGGTCTCACAGTTAACAGTGCATGTCAGAGCACAAACCAAGCCATGAAATCCAAAGAATTGTCAGTACACCTCCAAGACAGGATTGTATCGAGACACAGATCTGGGGAAGGGTACAGAAAAATTTCTGCAGCATTAAAGATCCCAGTGAGCACAGTGGCCTCCATTATCCATAAATGGAAGAAGTTTGGAACCACCAGGACTCTTCCAAGAACAGGCCGCCCAGGCCAAACAGAGCGATCGGGGAGAAGGGCCTTAGTCAGCTCAGATAACAAGGATAACTTGCCACACATTTGTGGCAGTATTGAACTGTAAGTCTTGTGAACTTGCTGCACATCTAACCTGGCAAGTTGTACACTTGCAGAGCACTTGAAGCACAAGTTCTAGTTGACACTTTTCCAATTTGTAGCAAATTTGCGTGGAAAGTCTCTAGCAAGAGCAAAGTTGCAGTGGTAAGTCTACAGCAAGAGCCCTGCAAGTCTACAACACGAGACCCACAAGTCTATAGCCAGAGTTATGTAAGTCTCCATTTTTGGCAAGAAAAAAGAAACAAGCAGCTCAAATTTATAATCCCACAATCTGGTGACAGATTTAACCTGTTTTTATGATAATGTATCAATTCATTTTGATACAATTAATATTCAATTAATTAATATTTTTGATATATTTTTGTTTTAGATCAGTTTTTGTTGCTAAAGCTAACCCTTTACCCGGCATCTTTAAAACCGGGTATTCCTCTTTCTTTTCTCCTGGTGACAGTGAACCCTCTGCTATTAACCTAATCCCTTACTGTACACATGTGAAATACATTCAATACAACAATCATATAATGATAAACCCTGTCTCATTGTATGAAATAATTAATCTATCATACAAAAATAAAAATACAATAATAATATGATAATATGTGAAACAGTGATAAAAGTGCTTGAATCAAAAGCAGGTATTCATCTGATTTTACATAAAAATAGAACAAGTCCCAAATAATAAAGTGCATGTGCATCAAAAAGTAATGAGATGTGAAGATAACGTGCTCAAAAAACAGTTCTTGAAAGTTGTGAACACAATTGTTCCCACCATCCAGGCATCAAACAAGAGTGTGCCCTAGTAGCTCTCCTTAAACAAAGACCACAACAGGTCTAGTGGTGCTTTGGTGTACAAATCCTTAATGGCAATTCACATACAAATCTCCTCTCCTCGCCTGCATTGGTCTGACAAGGCTTGCGGACCAGCGGGCGCAGTTTTACTGCGGCAGATTGGCTTCGCTGCGCAAAATCACGTTAATGTACGTGATCTCGCAAGGCTTGCATAGCAGGCTTGTGCCCGCCGCGAGCTCTGTGAGTCCGATCACGGGTACCACGGACTCGATGTCCACGGGGATTCCCGCGAGAGGAAGAACAACAAAGCGTTTCCCCGTTCTGGCTAGTGACGCTGACACTGATCGCAGCTCCCTGTAATCGGTAGCGGTGATCAGTGATGTGTCACTGCTAGCCCATCCCCCCTACAGTTAGAACACATCCCTAGGACACACTTAATCCCTGCAGCGCCACCTCCTGGTTAACCCCTTCACTGCCAGTCACATATACACAGTAATCAGTGCATTTTTTATCGCACTGATCACTGTATAAATGTGAATGGTCCCAAAATAGCACCAAAAGTGTCCGATCGCCATAGTGTCACAGTCATGATAAAAATCACAGATCGCCGCTGTTACTAGTAAAAAAAAAAAAAAAAAAAAAAGATTAAAAAAAATGCAATAAAACTTCCCTATTTTGTAGACGCTATAACTTTTGCACAAACCAATCAATAAGCGTTTATTGCAATTTTTTTTTACTAAAAATATGTAAAAAATTTTTATATATTTTTTGCAGAAAGTAAAAAATATTGCTTTTTCCCAAATTGTCGCTCTTTTTTGGAAAATAGCGCAAAAAATAAAAACCGCAGAGGTGATCAAATACCACCAAAAGAAAGCTCTATTTGTGGGGAAAAAAAAAGGACGCAATTGTAAGTTAAAGCGACGCAGTGCCGGATTGCAAAAAGGGCTCTGGTCAGGAAGGGGGTAAATTCTTCCGGGGCTGAAGTGGTTAATATATGGATCCTTTATCGAAAATCACATTCCACTCCACTCTCCTCTCCTACAAGTGCCACTAGACCTGTTGTGGTCTTTGATTAAAGTGAGCTGCTGGCATATAAACAAGGAAAAATAAAACATTCCAAATTGTGCTCCACCAATGGAATATTAGGGTTAGTCACTCCTTGATTTCTACCTCTCCGAACTCCATATCAGCTCTCATGGATACCACCCACCTCTCTGCACACCACACCCCAGCACCAATTAAAGAAATACCTTACACACAGCAAGGAGCAATGATGAAAATTCAGCCACAGTGACCCCTGTGGTAGGATGACTATTACAATACATAACTGACCCAGAACTTGCAGCAGACTTGCAGAATGTTTGCAAAGAAAGTTGATCTGAAGTCATGCAATTCAGACCTGCTGCAATTGTGCAACAAACTTGTGAAGTTTGCCAAGTCTAGCAAGAGCTTAGCAAGTCATTTTCGAACCTGCAGCACAATTACTTGCTATCTGGGAGGGAGGTGACCAAATACCTGATGTTCACTCTGACAGAGCTCCAGCGTTTTTCTGTGGAGAGAGGAGAACCTTCTAGAAAAACCACCATATCTGCAGCACTCCACCAATCAGGCCCATATGGTAGAGTGGCCAGACAGAAGCCACTCCTCAGTAAAAGGCACACGACAGCCCACCTGGAGTTTGCCAAAAGGACGCTCAGAACATGAGGAACAAAACTCTTTGGCCTGAATGGCAAGCGTCATAAGGAAACCAGGCACCGCTCATCACCTGGCCAATACCATCCCTATAGTGAAGCATGGTGGTGACAGCATCAGGCTGTGGGGATGTTTTTCAGCGGCAGGAACTGGGAGACTAGTAAGAATCGAGGGAAAGATGAGTGCAACAATATACAGAGAAATCATTGATGAAAACCTGCTCCAGAGCGCTCTGGACCTCAGACTGGGGGGAAGGTTAATCTTCCAACAGGGCAACGACCCTAAGCACACAGCCAAGGCAACAAAGGAGTGGCTATGGGATAACTCTGAATGTCTGCACCTTGTGTTAACCTGCGCATTGTGATACTTACTGCTGCAGACACCTGCACTCTGCCTTACTTACTATTGACCACTACACTCTGCGATATCTACTCCTGACCCCTGCGTTACTTGGTACTGACCTTTTTGCACTGCATGTTACTTACTCCTGCCACTGCACTGTGCATTACATACTTCTGGCCTCTGAACTCTGCATTAGATACAACTGATCTTTGAACTCTGTTTTAATTAGTACTGCCCCCGCCCATTCTCACACATTATCAGCCAACGGTTGTCACGATTGCCTTTGTTGCTCATGTATTGTTGTGATTTCTCGTTTGTTGCACATATATTCTAACAATTTCAGCATAAGTTGCATAAAGAATTGGGGCCTGAGGAACTTGCCAGCAGGAACAATGCAATGTTGAGGTCTGGTGAGTATAATTCAGGTAGTTTTGTGAGGAGGAGGAGTTTATGCCTGGGAGATATTTTGTGCGTTACTTACTTTTGACCCCTGCACTTGCTGCATTACTTACTCCTGACCTCTGCTACCAATTTCTGACCCCCTCCACTATTATTTAGCCATACACCTTTATGCCCCCCCCACTGTTAGCACAATTTGACAATACCTATCATTTGGCATTGCGTACTTTGCACACAGCTTTTAACCTGATTAATTTATTTCAGTGCCCCATGCACACAAATCAGGCAGAAAGAAGTGCATGCAGAAGGGCTGCACATTTTGTGCTTTGCAGGAATGCACATGATTTTGCACGAATTCCCACAACACACAAATGTGAGACTAGACTGCCGTTCACATGGGCATTTTTCCACGCTGCAAATCCCAGTGGCAAGAATTTACGGTTTCCTGCAACTGGGATTGATAGTTGTGTGTGGATAGCAGCGGCTGAGTCCGTACACTGCAATGAGAGGCTGTTGGCATTCACAGCTATTCATGTCTATTCGCAAAGCCAGTAATCACCTACAGTGATGAAGTGTGTCCAGCCGCGATCACCGCATGTAATCAATGACTGTGCAAACAGAGATGAATCGCCATGGCCTCTGACAGTGTAAGAGCTTGGGGGCCACTGCTATCAACATGCAGCTGTCAAACCCAGCAGCAGGAAACAGTAGATTCTTGTTTCTGAGATTCAAAGCCCACCTGTGCACACCTATGCCTGTGGAGCCAGCAGGGTTTAAGATAACCAAAAAAAGCACAATTATCTGGTGTAAGGCTATATTCACTTTTGTGCATTGTGGGAATGTGCACACAAGTGCCCAGTCCTTTTGCAGTGCCAAAAATTCTTAGTGGTCCCCCCCATGCATCTTGCAAACGTCTGCATTTTGGTGCGCCAACATTTATTTTTTTTTTTTTTAAAAGGGTCAAGCACTTTTGCACTGTGCATTTTTTATGTGTAGGGCAGCCCATTGAAATTAGAGGCCGCTCTCCCTGGACTAGTCAAAAAGCTGGCAACACAAATACTAACGGCAGCCAGATGTCTAGTATCCCTCTACTGGAAACATCAAAACCCCCATCATTATCGGACCTTTACACCAGAATTAAAGACGTAGAGATTATGGAGTCCATGACGGCTCGACTAACAGATCGAGTAGACAGACACACAGCCGTGGCACTGGCGATTGGACCCCCCATGATTCCATGAGACCCCCTTCACCCTGTATACTATTAACACCCGGAGCCCAGGAGAGACGCACCCTAATGATTTGGACTTTCCTACACCTTTCTCTCCCCCCTTCTTTCTTTTCTCTTCTTCCTCTTTCCTTACCCCCCCCCCCCCCCCTCTGGAAAAATGGGCCAATCGATTCTAATCTACGATATCCGCTGTTGGTCTGGTTGACAGAAGGCCTAGAATTGCGATCGCCCCAGTGCTCGATCTTCTCGTTTTATAGAACGGTACTTTACTTAATTGACCCTGTGGATTTTATGTTAATCCAGTTATATGGGGACCACTATGCCCTTTCCAGAGCTGTTTGTTACTATTACTGCTTTCTTGTTATCTTTTTTCTCCCATAATGTTGTTTTAAACAATTGTATTGTTCACACTGAAACTTAATAAAAATTGTCAATTATATAAAAAAAAAAGAAATTAGAGGCTGGCCTAAATGCAACACACGTAACCACACAAAAATGCAAGCAAAGCCACCTTGCAATGATGCGTGAACAGAGCCTTATGCCGCGTACACGCGGTCGGAATTTCCGATGGAAACAGTCCGATGGGAGCTTTTCAACGGATTCTCCGACCGTGTGTATGCCCATCTGTCTCTTTCTGTCGGAATTTCCGACAGACTTTGGATTGAGAACCTGTTCTCAATTTTTCCGATGGAAAACCTTTCTATCGGATTTTCCGATCGTGTTTTATGCCGCTGTGTTACTGACCGTCGGAATTTGGTGTGACCGTGTGTAGGCAAGACAGTTTGAGCGAAATTCCGTCGGAATTCCGACGGGAAAACCATCAGAGCTTTTTCCGACGAGAATTCCGCCCGTGTGTACGGGGCATAAGACTAATTTCTAGATGGGCAGCTCTAGCTCAGGTAATGCTGCTTGCTCATAGCCCTCAGTATATCAGATGTTTAGGAAGGGACAGAGGACTGATTAGAGATATCAGAAGCTTTTTCTTAATATAACTGCAATGTCTGTTAGAATCGCCTAAATTGTGACTGTCCAAAAACACAGTTCAGCTCTCATGCGAAATATGAAATGACATCACTCTCTTCTGTGGGGGAAGCACAGTAGCTAGCTACTGACCACACAGTTCTCAACTTTGGCTCCTTACATATTGTTACATAGTAGGTGAGGTTGAAAAAAGACTCAAGTCCATCAAGTCCAACCTATGTGTGTGATTATCTGTCAGTATTACCTTGATGCAGGCTCCAAGGTCTTTAGGCATCCAGAGAGTTATCACAATTTTGCAGGTTCTTGTACTGGCCCTCAAAACCAGAAGAATCACTTTACTTTTGTTCCACCCTCCCTTCGTCATATAAATGCCCTTGATGGTACAGATCTCTATGTTTGCAACCCTCTGCCTCTGACCTATAATTTTTTCATTCTGTTCATCTGGTATTCTACACTCCCCAGCTTTGATTGACTTTGATTGTCATTTGAATTTTGACTTGGCACCTTCTGACCATTTTATGAACTGTGGTTTGTGGTATTAAGTAAAATATATAATTTCTATACTGAATGAGATTTCCAAAATCACCAGGAATACGCTCTGGTTCCACACAGGACAGAACGCAGGCTTTAAGTCCAATTCCAATCTTGTTGGGAAAACCACAATGGGGGGAATTCAAAAAGGGTTTTTATAGATGCACTTTAGAATTCCATCAGGGCGCACCACCAAAGTGACAGCCAGTGCCAGTGTTGTGTTGTGTTGAATAGTGTCCCCCGTTGGATAGTGTCCGCCCTGTACTGCTCTTGCGCAGTACAGAGGATAAGGAGATGCCGAAAGTCTCTGAAGATGAACGGCGCCAGCGCACTGGGTCCAGGTTCAAGCCCCACCATCCAAGTGGACATAGATTTAGAATAAAAAAATTGCAGAGCGAAGCGAGCCCGCGAGGGGCCCTCTTACTAAGTGCTACCGTATGTCCACTTGCATGGTGGGGGTTGAACCTGGACTCAGTGCGCAGGCGCCGTTCATCTTCGGAGACTTTCAGAATCTCCTTGTACTGCGCAAGCGCTGTGCCTGCGCAGTACGGGGCGGACACTATCCGATGGGGGTACAGTTTTTGGCAGAACACTGGGACCAGGTCACCTCCAAAAAAAAAAAAAAAAAAGAGCACTAATTGAAATGCTTAGCCTGAAGCATGAATTTCTCTTTACAAGCCAAAATTCCCCCCAAACAAAAATTCCTCCGAGTCCCAGTACAAAAACCCCCAGCACAAATCTTTCCCAACCATCCGAAAGGAAAAATACTAATGCGTAAAACCTAGGCTCACTCAAATAAACAAAATAAAGATAAGAGAAGCTACCAACATATAAAAGTGTTCCCACACAGAAAAAATAAATGAGTAAAGAGGTACGTGGCGCTAACTAAAAATAAATAAACAAAAATAAGTGTGATAAACCTACTTAACACTTGCAGGACCGTGCTAATGGTGAAATTGTGCTAAATTAATCAGGTGCTAATAATCTTCAATATAATAAAACAATAATAAACATGATAATAAACACAAATAAACAATGAATACTTCCAAAAATGTGCAACAAATCTTCAACATGATATATAATATTAAACGTTCATAATAACATGTATCTCTAATAAAGTGCAAATAAAGCAATAAAGTGCAAATGTGTTCTAAAAGTGCTGGTAGTGTAATCAAAGTCCAAAAAAGAGACAGATCTCCAAGTGACAGTTCATATAAAAAGATCAAAGTGCATGTGCAGTATGATCAAACGAAATCCACTTCATCCAATAGATATCACCATCCGTGGTGCGCCACTCATTTCCCCCACCCTCTCACCTCATATAAAGACCCCTTACAGGTCAAGTCTGGCCTTGGTATGAATATATCCAGTACCCTCAGCGATCGGTCGATCTCCGCAGATGATCACAGAAATACCGATACCAAGATAGACTTCAAGCTCATCCAATGTTGTAGGGCAGGGGGATCTCTAAACTACGGCCCTCCAGCTGTTGCGGAACTACATTTCCCATGAGGCATTGTAAAACCCTGACATTCACAGACATGACTAGGCATGATGGGAATTGTAGTTTCTGAACAACTGGAGGGCCGTAGTTTGGAGACCCCTGTTGTAGGGTAATGCAATAAAGAGGGGGGCTCCATAGTGTAGTAAAATCAATCAACTTATTTAAACGAAAAGTAGTAACTTACAATCTTAAAATCCTGAGTATAGCTAAGTAGGATACTTCCAGTCTCGGCCGCGACCGGAAGTGATGACACCTGGCTCCCCACTGACGCGCTGCGTCACTGAACACGTGACCAGTGATGCAACACGTCAGTGAGGAGCCAGGTGTCGTCACTTCCGGATCGATCGCAGAGGGTACTGGATATATTCATACCAAGGCCTGACTTGACCTGTAATGCCGCGTACACACGATCGGAATTCTCGTCGGAAAAAACTCTGACGGTTTTTCTGACGGAATTCCGCTCAAGCTGTGTTGCCTACACACGATCACACCATATTCCGACGGTCAATAACACAGCGGCATAAAACACGTTCGACAGCACTATAAAAGGGAAGTATAATGCTCCCGAGCATGCGTCAAATTGTTTCCGAGCATGCGTCGGAATTTTGCGTGTCGGAATTGCATACACACGATCGGAAAATCCGATAGAAAGGTTTTCCGTCGGAAAAATTGAGAACAGGTTCTCAATTCAAAGTCCGTCGGAAATTCCGACAGAAAAAGACCGTTGGGCATACACACGGTCGGAAAATCCGATGAAAAGCTCCCATCGGACTGTTTCCATCGGAAATTCCGACCGTGTGTACGCCGCATAAGGGGTCTTTATATGAGGTGAGAGGCTGGGGGAAATGAGTGGTGCACCACGGATGGTGATATCTATTGGATGAAGTGGATTTCGTTCAATCATACTACACATGCACTTTGGTCTTTTTATATGAGCTGTCACTTGGAGATCTGTCTTTTTTTGGACTTTGATTACACTACCAGCACTTTATTGCTTTATTTGCACTTTATTAGAAATACCTGTTATTATGAACTTTTAATATTATGTATCATGTTGAAGATTTGTTCCCCTTGACTATTCAGCACATCAGTTTTAGCACATTTTTGGAGGTATTCATTGTTTATTTGTGTATATTATTATTATCACGAATGTTTATTATTGTTCTATTATATATTTTTTTTAATCCAAAGAAAAGTTTATTGAGTTCAACATAAACAAACAGAACCAGGCTTTAACATTTCACAGTTACACATTTTCATTACCGAATGGCTACAATATAAAAAGTAGGAATAAGGCCCCTTTCAGACGAGGCGGACTCCGCTTGCACGGAGCCCGCCTCTGTCCGTCGGCTCAGCGGGAGATCTGTCCGTTGATCTCCGCTGAGCCGGCGGATGACAAGCCTCTCTCTGCTCACTGAGCGGGGAGGGGCTTGCGAGCGCCGCTGATCTCTATGGAGAGATCGGATGAAAACGGACAGTGTGTCCGTTTTCACCCGATCTCACCCGATCTCACCCGATCCGACGGATCTGGACGTGTGGTCCATACGTCTGGATTTGGCGGATCGGACCGGATCGGATGTCAGCGGACATGTCTCCGCTGACATCCGACGCTCCATAGAGTAACATGGAGCGCCCGTTCAGATCCGCCATCAAAACTGACAGGCGGATCTGAACGGGCCTTCCGTGTGAAAGGGGCCTAAGTGTAAAATGCGCAACAAACCTAATTCCAGCCCGTGCGCCAAGGACAATCAACCTAAAGCTAAAAGCTGCTACTAGTATGGGTGTATATAGAAAAAGGGGATCAGACAGTGGTCCGAATCGGATGTAGCCTGATAAGTAGCGCTAAAGTAAATCACATAAAAATAAATAATAAATACTGAAATAAATAAAGATAATACAAGAAAAACTAGACAAATAGGACTTTACAAATAATCCCTCGTGATGACTGATATAGAGTGTCCTAAACAAGAAATCAATATCATACACAAACAATTAAAGATGACCTTCAAACAATATAGTGTATAAAATAGATATAGACAAAAGAGTGCTCCAGTGTTGATAAGTGTTCATGAAGATATAGAGCAAAAAATATATCTGCAGGTGAAAAAACAAATGAATGGTGCTCCTATGAAAAAGACGTGTATCTTCACAAACGTATATAATCGATCAATCTTCCACCACACCGTTGTGCTCAAAAGTGTCCACTCCCTTAGGAAACTCACTCACCGGATATCGTTGCCTACACTCACGTGTAAGGCTAACTCGCATAAACACTTTCCCACACTCGGTCAGCGTTCTTCCAATATTTTCTCCAGTGTTATCAACTTAGTGAAAACGCAGTGTTCCATATGCAAATAAACAAATGTGCTCCAATAGTGTATTATTGCAAATTTATTAAAATAGCCCACACTTCAAGCTTCAAACATTAAACTCACATTTTAAAAGAATAAAATAAGCAGAAAAAGGATCACCAGACGCCACAGCAAGCTCCACTTCAATATTCAAAGACACTGCAATCTCACTTCAGACTATAAGTACTGGGTCACGGCGGACCTGGGGTGTTTGCAAGACCACCCTGTAGTTCTCACCCTCCACTGTTATTGGAACGCCTCAATATTTCCACCGCAGCTGGTAGGGACAAGTAGTTCATACAAATGCTCGAATCAAATGCCGCTAAGCCACGCCCCGACATGTTTCGTCACTTCCTGGACTTATTCATGGGGTTGGCCGAGCGGTCAGTCATTAGGGAATAAATACCCTCCCCTCCCTCCCCATTGGTGGAATGTCAAAACCTATCAAGCATCAATGGAGCGGACACTGTGGACCTGGCCACTCCCATTTCCCAGTTAACCCTATCGTTTGGTCAAGGCATCCCCCCTCATGCTGTGTTGAAACAAAAATCCATCCCCTATTACCTAATGAGATGTCCCCGTTGTGAGGCCGTCAGAACGTGACTCCGGATCCCAGTGCGCCTGTGCGCATCTTCAGATCCGCCACACGTGCACAGGCCCCGCCAACCTGAGCACCACACCGCACGGCCCACGTCAGAACACTCTGACGTAAGGGCGTCCTCATCCGGCCATTGCGCATGCGCGCGCGCCCCGCTAATCCCGCCATCGGATAGGCGGGCGAATCATCCAATCGGATAACTCTACTAGGATGTAGGGAACGTGCTGGTGAACTAGCAACAGCGCCACCATGTGTGCCGATCAGCCCATCACAAGTAATGGTAAACAGCATCCTTATTCAAAAGGCTTCTAAACCAAAGGTAGCATACATACACCCCAGATTCTCCATGTTACATATCATAACAAGCTGGATACTGATAGTCATACAAGATAATATACACAACGCAGAATAAGTAACTCATTAAACATCGTATATATAACAAAAAATATATATAATAACTCAGTATATATACGGTGTATAGGCACTCTAAATATGCTTTTATACAAACTCGGAGTCCAAACACTCTTTGGTGACAGTAAAAGGTTAATGAAAATCCCAGTAAGTCTCTATCAATAACTCCTAGGTGTGAAACCTATCCGGTGTCCTAAAATGAGATGGTGATTTATATCTGTAATTATTATATAAGATATTAAAAATCATTTAAAAAACAGTTGAGATCGAGCTCAATATTGAGCCCTCTAGGCGTGAGACATATAAAAAGGAATATCCACCTAGTTTCTCGTTGCGACAAGTCCCTAATCCTGTTAGATCCTCTCCATGTGGGATGTATAGTGTCAATTCCTACAAACTGGAGTAGGCTGGCATCCCTATCATGTTTTAATCTAAAGTGAAGAGATACGCTATGATATTGGTAGCCCTTTCTAATGTTGGCAAGATGTTCAGAGATACGTATCCTCAATAACCTCTTCGTCCTGCCAACATAGAAAAGGCCACAAGGGCACCACATCAGATATACAACGAATGAGGTGTTGCAGGTGATAAATTCTCTAATGGGGAAACTTTCATTATCTCCATTAGTAACAGTAGTGATGCCTCTGTTGCTTTTTTGCACCGTTCTGCAACAGATACATCTCCTGCAACAAAAGAAACCTTTTAGGTCAATTTTAGGTGAGTTTTCCCCAGGGGGATCTAACACTCTTTTAATGACTTGATCGCCAAAATTTGGTGCCCTTTTGTATATAAATTTGGGCTGTTGTGGTAAGATATCTCTTAAATGGCGGTCCCTCAACAAGATATACCAATATTTTTTGTATATCTCCTCCACCTCTCTATATTGGCAGTGGAATCCGGACAAGAATCTGACCTGGTGAGGGTTATCTACCAATGTGTTATCATCAGTTTTTCTCTTAAAGCACTGATCCCTAGGCTTGCTCGCAATCTCTTCAATGATTCCACTGACTTGATTGCTTGCATAGCCCTTTTGAACAAATCTCTCTTTCAGTACATTAGCTTGTTCGTAGAAGTCCTCTAAATGAGTACAATTGCGGCGAACGCGCAATATCTGGCCTTTCGGGATGTTCTTTATCCAAGTAGGGTGGTGTCCACTCCTAATGGATAGATAGCTGTTTCTATCCGTTGGCTTGAAGTAGACCTTCGTGCTGAGTACGTTATTAATCTTACTGATAGTAACATCCAGAAAGTTAACTGTTGTTTCACTGAGCTGATATTCCAATCGGATATTATTGTGGTTATTGTTTAAATATGTCAGAAATTCTACCGCAGATTCCTCAGACCCCTCCCATATGAATAGGAGGTCGTCGATGAATCTGCGGTAGAATTTCAATTGGGGAGGTCGTTTACTGAAAATATGCCTATCCTCCCATTCGGCCATAAACAGGTTGGCGAGGCTGGGAGCATACTTAGCTCCCATCGCCACACCAACCTGCTGGGAGTAAAAGCATCCACTGAACCAGAAATAGTTGTGTGAAACACAAAAATCTAAAACCTGGCCCAGGAAGCGTTTTTGTGTGTGTGGTATATCCTCCCGTTTACTCACAGCCCAGTTGAGGGCTAGAGAAGCATCTTGGTGTTGTATGACCGTGTAGAGGGAGGCCACATCAGCAGTCACCAGAAAAGACGAAGCTGAGGTGTTGAGTTTAACATCATCCAATTGTAATAATAGATCCGACGTATCTTTTAAATAAGCCCTAGTCTCTTTTACACTAGGCTGCAAATATTTGTCTAGGTATTCCCCTAGACGGGCCGTGACAGATCCAATACCATTAACAATGGGGCGTGGGGGTGGATTAAGTGGGTTCTTGTGGACCTTAGGTAAGGTATATATCACAGGAATCCTACAAGCACTAGGGACCAAGTATCTTCTTTCTTTGGCATTCAGAGCATCAATCTGATAGCCCCAATCTACCAATGCCGCCAATTGTGCGGTATATTGTTCAGTGGGATCCGAAGTGAGTTTTCTATAAGTGATCTGATCTCCCAATAACTCCATAAGTTGGTCATGATAAAAGTTTTTATTCAAAATGACCACCCCTCCCCCCTTGTCTGCAGGCCGGATAACAATATTCTTTCTACTTTCAAGGGATTTAATACCTTCCCTAATATGTTCTGGATTAACGCGTTTTTTAGGAATAATGGCCTCAATATCATTCAGAACAAGATTCTTAAAGACTTCTACGAAATGGTTCCCCGAAATCTGGGGGTTAAAAATAGATTTGTTTTTAAGCCCACTATCCACTTTAGTGGTATTGGTATGGGATCTGACACTAGGGTTAATGGGATGGTTAAGGAAATATTTCTTAATGTTCATGGTTCGGATGAACTTGTGTGTATCTATATAGACCTCAAACTTATTCATAACCTTTTTCTGGGCGCACTTAAGCCCCAGATCAAGGATGTTGAGTTCTTTTTGGTCCAATTGTACTTCACTAAGATTGTAAATTCCTGCATTTAAACATCCCTTGGCCTTTTTCTTGGCGGATTTCCGTTTACCTGCCCTACATCCCCTTCTTCTCGTTGGGTGGGTATTCCTTCCCTGTGTTGAGGAAATGTGGGTCCGCCCTTTCCTTTCCCCCTCTGGTGCCAACTCTGCCCACCCCGTTGTGGTGTTCCTCCCCCCCTGCCTCCCCTCCCCCTTTGCCCTAAAAAAGGCATCTCCTGAGAATAATCTCGATAGCCCCCATCTCTAGGGAATGGGGGTCTGCCCTGCCCACCTTCATATCTGGGGTCTGGGTAATGATTGTATGGTTGTGGAGGCCAAGGTGGTTGGTGAGAATATCCCAGAGGTGGATACCCAGGTGGTGTATATGGTTGCACATATTGTCCATAATTTTCATTTCTCCTCTGCATGTGAGGGGATGATTGGGTGAAATTGTCTGACAGGTGTTTATTCCTATCATATGCCACTTTGGGGGATGACTGATGATGATTGGAGTGAGGATGACTCTGAAAATACGGGGGTCCGTCTCTCCTTGATTGCCCTCCTATATTCGCTGTCCCTTTACTATGTGAAATTTTATTGGTCACCTTTTTAGGGGTCACCTTTTTAGGGGTTGGGCCAGTTGGTACGAGCCCTCCATTAATTTGAGTTTCCTCATTCGCATGGGGCACTTCAATATTGGTTAACTGAGTGTTTTGCCATGTATAAATGTTCCCTGTCTTAAAATCAGTGATATCCCTGTTGAATTTTTTGACCTTCTTCCTTTGTGTGTCTCGATCAATTTTTTCTTCATAGTGATGTCAAACTCTTTCATTTGATTAGTGTCCTTGAAGGCTTCTAATTTATCCTCCAAGGCTTTGATTTTACCATTCAATATACTCAGTTTGATTTGTTTCCTCTTCAATACTAAGCTCTGTAACTCTCTCCCCACTTTATTAAAAAATCCCAACCATTCTTCTAAAAAAATGGGTTCGGTTAACCCATCTTGCGGAGTAACCTCCCACCTTAAGCTTCTAAAAATAATGTTTTCCTTAAGGTAATGTTCGAATGTAAAAACATCCCACCAAGTCTTGAGGCGTTTCTCAAGTAAACCATCAAGGCTTTTCAGTGATCCTGAAATGTCCTCATCACACTCAACCATAACCTGATTGGTTGTAAAGATACATTCCGGATCTATTTGTCTGTCTAGCAAATATCTAAATGAATCCATGGCTGCACAAGGGTAAATGACAGTATCAATATAAAAAGTAGGAATAAGTGTAAAATGCGCAACAAACCTAATTCCAGCCCGTGCGCCAAGGACAATCAACCTAAAGCTAAAAGCTGCTACTAGTATGGGTGTATATAGAAAAGGGGGATCAGACAGTGGTCCGAATCGGATGTAGCCTGATAAGTAGCGCTAAAGTAAATCACATAAAAATAAATAATAAATACTGAAATAAATAAAGATAATACAAGAAAAACTAGACAAATAGGACTTTACAAATAATCCCTCGTGATGACTGATATAGAGTGTCCTAAACAAGAAATCAATATCATACACAAACAATTAAAGATGACCTTCAAACAATATAGTGTATAAAATAGATATAGACAAAAGAGTGCTCCAGTGTTGATAAGTGTTCATGAAGATATAGAGCAAAAAATATATCTGCAGGTGAAAAAACAAATGAATGGTGCTCCTATGAAAAAGACGTGTATCTTCACAAACGTATATAATCGATCAATCTTCCACCACACCGTTGTGCTCAAAAGTGTCCACTCCCTTAGGAAACTCACTCACCGGATATCGTTGCCTACACTCACGTGTAAGGCTAACTCGCATAAACACTTTCCCACACTCGGTCAGCGTTCTTCCAATATTTTCTCCAGTGTTAACAACTTAGTGAAAACGCAGTGTTCCATATGCAAATAAACAAATGTGCTCCAATAGTGTATTATTGCAAATTTATTAAAATAGCCCACACTTCAAGCTTCAAACATTAAACTCACATTTTGGGGCGTGGCCAGGCAGCGGATGTAGTCGGTCGCATCTCAGGACAGCTCCGCCGAAATATCCTGATACATCCTGGGAATCATCATCCATCCGGCCCTAAACAGCGGTAATTCAGACACCGGAAAGCCCCCTTACCTTGCTGGAACCGGTAGTGCCACGCAGCAGGCTAGATGGCCACCACGAGACGGTCGGCTTCATCCCGCACGGCGGACCTCATGGGCCAAAATGGCGCCAACGCGCAGCGCTCTGCAAAGACACTCCACAAAGAGGCAGCTGAAAAGCTGTTCTCGATGCCCTTATCCACAGGACATGCTGCCTTCCCTGCTAATGGAGACTCATCCGGCGGAGCATCAGAAACAGATGACACAGTGCCATTGGAGGAAAACGGAGCCTCGTTTCCCTGGGACACAGTGAGTACTCCTAAAGACGTTACCACTAGGCCTCAGGGCCCTGCAAGCCCAGACACTGTAGCCGAACCCACGCTGAGGGATATCTTTGCAGCAGTCACCTCCTGTAACACATCCATTACAGCTCTCGCCACTGAAATTAAAGGGGTGAAAACTGAAATGACTTTCTTACGCCAGGATGCACAAAAGTTGAGGGAAAGGGCATCCGCACTGGAAGGAAGAGTGAGCAATATAGAGGATGATATGGCCCCTATGCAGCAGGACCTCTCATACAATAATCACCTGCTATCACAACATATAGCGCGTTTAGACGATATGGAGAACAGAATGAGGAGGAACAATGTGCGCGCCATTGGTATTCCTGAACGCACAGAGGGCAAAAACCCTGTAGAATTTATAGAAGGGTGGCTGACAAACGCATTTGGAAAAGACGCATTCTCACCCATGTTCTCGGTGGAGAGGGCACACAGAGTTCCAGCCAGACCCCCCCCGCCTGGGGCACCCCCGCGTCCCTTTTTGTTCAAACTCCTTAACTACAAGGACAGAGACGCAATCTTACACAACGCCAGAGTAAAACCCGCTGCCCTCAAGCTTGATAATGCAAAGATCTCACTATTCCCAGACTTCTCCGCTGAACTACAGAAGAGAAGGGCCAAATTTAACGAAGTCAAACGTAGACTCAGAGATATGGACCTTAAATATGCAATGCTATACCCTGCACGCTTGCGAGTTGAAGCAATGGGTTCTGTGCAATTTTTTGACACCCCCAACGCAACCATGCAATGGCTGGACAGAGAAGAACGCTCCATTCGTGATGACCACAACAGACGCCCTGCCCCACGCTGAATCATATACCTGAACACATTCTAAAGAGGATGCGACCCGAGGCCAGTTATGTTCCACATTTCTATTGTTAAGGCGGAGTTGACTGCCTTTATTGTGAATTGTTTGCTACTACCCTGATAACTACGACTGCAGTCCCTGCTGCTGAGAAGCTAAGACACTATAGTGCGCTTCCACTGTTGCCCCCCAGGATGGTCAACGTAAGACATCCAGAGTTAATGCGGAAGGACCGCAAGGCCCTGTTGGCCTACTGTTGCTCAAGTTTACTTTTGATTTCTCTACCTTTTTGTTTTTTTTTCCTCACTCCATGGCAATCATTTTTCACAGTGATCTCTCTCTCACAATGTGCACAGGTCGTGCTACACATTCTGTGTAAAGTAAAGGTATTACGTTCTCACGGGAAGGTACTGGAGTCTGCTCAACCAGATGAGCTTCTTAGTGAAGGGTGCAGTCATAGACTGCTACATGGTACTAAAATGATGTCAATGTGTTTTACATATTTTTTTCCTATACAGCTTATCCTGGCTCTTATTATGGTAAATCAATGTCTGTAACAACAAGATGTATGACATGGAATGTCAGGGGGTTAAATAATCCTGTTAAGCGATTGGCCGTGCTACGTACGATCAAGCGCTTACAAGCGGATATTATTTGCCTGCAGGAGACTCATCTACCTCGAACCACCAATCCAGTAATAGCACAGAGACAATTTGGGTATCAATACCATGCTACATTCTCAGTGTACTCGAGGGGGGTGAGCCTCCTGTTCGGGAAAGGCGTACAGTTCACTCCTATAAATGTTAACATAGACCCTGAGGGTCGGTATATTTTTATTTTGTGTTCCCTATTCGGGACTAAATGTATATTAGCCGGGTTGTACATCCCACCCCCATTCTCAGCAGGGCCCCTTAGGTCTCTGGCGAACTTCATGTCTCAACACCCAGGGATCCCACTACTTGCAATGGGGGACTTCAACAATTACATAGACCTAGAAAAGGATAAGTTAAACGCCAAGGGGGGAGAAGGCACACAACCCAGGAATAGAAACACCCCATTCGCAAGACTACTAGTGGAGTTGGGTCTCACAGATGTATGGAGGATGCACAACCCAGACGCTAAAGTTTACTCATGCCAATCAGCTTCAATTGGGGGGCTTTCCCGTATAGACTTAGGTTTGGGAAATGAGTACATGTTACCTCTGATTACTACATCTCAATACCACACTAGACGGATCTCAGATCACTCCCCACTTACCATAGATATTCAATTGGGGAAAACACTAGGCACGGTCATGTGGAAACTAAACCCCTTCTGGCTTTCACTACTACCTGACCCCGACCCGATACAGGAAAACTTACTGATTTTCTTTGAACACAATCTAGACTCCGCGGAACTGCCCGTGATATGGGATACGGCCAAAGCCTTCCTCCGGGGACAGCTCATTAGAGAAATTTCCCACATTAAAACGAGAACAAAAGAATGGGAGAATACGGTACTGACAGAAGCACAGAAAGCGGAAACACTCTATATAGCAGATCCCACTGAGGACAATAAAAGAGGGTGGCTCTCAGCACAGTCTATGCTAAAAAATGTCACACTGCAAATTGCGGAAAATAAGCGCTTTTTCCTACAACAGGCACAGTTTGAAGAAGGAGAAAACACGGGACACATGCTTGCCATGCTAGCTAAATCCCAACAAACACAATCGCACATAGTAGCAATAGAAAACCCGGAAGGTACTACATGTTACTCCACTACAGATATTATGTGTGTGTTCAGGGAATTCTTTCAAGGAGTTTACACCTCCAAAGTAAATCCATCTTTTGCGGAGATACACACATTTTTAGACAAATACCCTATTCCCAAGCTGTCCACTTCGGACGCAAATCTGCTGAATGCACCATTGACAGAAGAAGACCTACTAGAGGCCTTGTCACATACAAAGAACGGGAAGGCTCCGGGATCGGATGGCCTCCCAGCAGAAGTATATAAGCGATACGCCGCACAACTACTACCGATTCTCCTTAGAGTATATAATAGGGCATTTGAAACCGGACAACTCCCGATTTCTATGCGGGAGGCACTGATAGTGGTTCTGTTGAAGCCGGGGAAGGATTCACTTTCCCCGGATTCATATAGGCCCATCTCACTGCTCACGTTTGATGTAAAGCTGTTGGCCAGGGTCCTGGCCAACAGGTTGGCAAAATGCATACAATCAGTGGTCCACAAGGACCAGTCAGGTTTCATACCAACCAGATCAACAGCACAGAATTTACGCAGGTTGTTTCTCAATCTACAAGTACCCATCGATAATCCTGGAAATAGGGCTATTCTCTCATTGGACGCTGCCAAAGCTTTTGACAGCGTCGAATGGACATATCTCTGGGAAACACTGAAGAAGTTTGGGGTAGGCCCCACCTTCTTAAAATGGGTCCAACTCCTATATAACACCCCCTCAGCTAGGATGAGAATTAATGGTGACATATCTGAACCCTTCCGACTTTTTAGGGGCACACGGCAGGGGTGCCCTCTATCACCCCTGCTGTTTGCCCTGGCACTGGAACCTCTGGCTATACACGTAAGAGCCTCACAAAGTGTAGTGGGTTTCCGTAGGGGCCTCAGGCAGGACGTTATCTCCCTGTATGCGGATGATACCTTAATTTACCTCGGGGATACCGCAAATTCCCTAGAAAACACAATGCACCTAATAGCCCAATTTGGGAAATTATCAGGGTTTAGCATAAACTGGAATAAGTCAGTACTAATGCCGCTAGACCCCTTACCTCAATCTTTACCAGAATGCGCAAAAGATATACTTGTAGTGGAAGAATTTAAATACCTAGGGATACAGGTGGCTCCGGACCCCACAAAGTACCTGACTCTAAACTTGGCCCCCTTATTACATAAATTCAGGATGAAATGCTCATCTTGGGTGAAGCTACCCCTATCCGCTACAGGAAGAGCAAACCTGATTAAGATGGTATGGGCCCCACAGCTACTATACGTGTTCCATAATACCCCTGTGTGGATCCCACACAAATGGTTCACGCTTATTGATGCACAGCTTAGGGACCTTATATGGGGGAAGAAACCAGCAAGGATTAGTCTACATTCTCTACAGCTAGCAAAAGACCAGGGTGGGTTGGCGGTTCCCCACGCTAGGTCTTACTTTTTAGCCTCCCAGATGCAACATCTGGGCAACTGGGGAAACATAGATACAGAAGACCCCATTAGACTGATTTTATTCCCTGAGAACCCAGCAATACCAGCTATATCATACTTAGAGGCGGGTCTCACCCACTTATCGCAATCCCTACCCACCATAGTGCTACTGAACACTCTGTGGAAGTGCATCAGATCCATCATGAAAATTAAAGGAGTATGCTCCTTCACCCCAATATGGAGGAACAAATACCATAAAGAATTATATAAACTAGGAAACTTCCAACATTGGGAAGAAGTGGGGGTGAGATACATCCCTCAATTGTTCAGTGGCACTACGTTTAAATCCTTCACAAACCTACAGGAAGAATTTGCGATACCCAGAACTAGGTTCTTCCAATATCTACAACTGAGACATGCAGTGAATAGTGAGCTCAGGTCCACCTCTCTTGCGCTTGTGACACATCCAATGATGTCTGATGTGCTGCTGGCAGAAGACAGAAAGGGCATGATATCCAGAATATACACTAGATTACTTCAGAGAACACACGATGCCTCCACATTGCCATGCAGGAAAGGATGGGAAAAAGATCTGGGCCATATCGACGGGGAACAATGGGAGCTTTGTTTAACATCCGCACCCTTGGTTTCAGTATCCACGTCACACAGACTGTCACACCTTTTTCTTTTACACAGAGTATACAGGACTCCAGCCAGATTACATAAGTGGGGATCTCGCGACTCTCCGCTGTGCCCTAAATGCAACCGCGAAGTTGGGGACTTGCTACACATGATGTGGAAATGCCCTAAACTGTTCAGGTACTGGCAATATGTACTGAATACCATTTCTCAGGTATTCCAAATACCAACACTTAATGACCCATTGATCTGCCTTCTTGGCGCACTGGAGATGCCCTCACTCTCGCCTAATGGCCACACTGCAGTCCTCCGTTTACTCTACCTGGCCAGAAAAGCAATTGCCAGATTCTGGATAACCCCCAGGGTGCCAACAGGGAAAGGCTGGGTGGAGATGGTAAACAGCACGTTGATAAGGGAAAAACTCACCTACCAACATAGGAATGCCCATAAGAAATTTCTTGCACTATGGCAACCATGGCTAGAGGTCCCAGGCTTAGCCCCAACTCAATTAATTAGAGACAGACTACTACAAATGTGAGTATTATGCATGACAAATATGACCTATGTAACCTCCAAAAAGGAGGCAAAAATGTTAGAAATAAGAGATGAAGAGAGACACTGTGAATAGAAACACCCGACCATTTACCTACAAAGAGTGAGAGAACACTACAGCTGCTTCTTACCCTCCTTTCTCTAGTTACCCCTTACCCTTCCTTCCACCGTCCCTCTTCCTTTTTTCTCCTCTTTTCTACCCACCCCCCCATTTTCCCCCCTAACCTCTTGAAGCTCTCTTGAGTTATATCCAGTTAAAGGTACACGAATCCCCTGCATCTTTATTAAGATTGCTGGATCCTATGCTTAGACATGTGTATGTGGTGGTACAACCCACCTATTTAACCTGGAAATACCGAAATATTGAATGCTATATACAGACTCAACGCTTGCAAGAAGATGCGAATAAGAACTTACTTTGTAAAGTCTATACTGCCGCAGTTGGTAGCGTGCCAATATTCTGTGAGGACTAGATAAAGATGTCCAATTTTGTGTTTTGTACCTTTCTAAATGTATGGTTGTACATGTTCTTATTTTTTCTCTTTATCAATAAAAACGTTTTTGATTAAAAAAAAAAACTCACATTTTAAAAGAATAAAATAAGCAGAAAAAGGATCACCAGACGCCACAGCAAGCTCCACTTCAATATTCAAAGACACTGCAATCTCACTTCAGACTATAAGTACTGGGTCACGGCGGACCTGGGGTGTTTGCAAGACCACCCTGTAGTTCTCACCCTCCACTGTTATTGGAACGCCTCAATATTTCCACCGCAGCTGGTAGGGACAAGTAGTTCATACAAATGCTCGAATCAAATGCCGCTAAGCCACGCCCCCGACATGTTTCGTCACTTCCTGGACTTATTCATGGGGTTGGCCGAGCGGTCAGTCATTAGGGAATAAATACCCTCCCCTCCCTCCCCATTGGTGGAATGTCAAAACCTATCAAGCATCAATGGAGCGGACACTGTGGACCTGGCCACTCCCATTTCCCAGTTAACCCTATCGTTTGGTCAAGGCATCCCCCCTCATGCTGTGTTGAAACGAAAATCCATCCCCTATTACCTAATGAGATGTCCCCGTTGTGAGGCCGTCAGAACGTGACTCCGGATCCCAGTGCGCCTGTGCGCATCTTCAGATCCGCCACACGTGCACAGGCCCCGCCAACCTGAGCACCACACCGCACGGCCCGCGTCAGAACACTCTGACGTAAGGGCGTCCTCATCCGGCCATTGCGCATGCGCGCGCGTCCCGCTAATCCCGCCATCGGATAGGCAAGGCAAATCATCCAATCGGATAACTCTACTAGGATGTAGGGAACGTGCTGGTGAACTAGCAACAGCGCCACCATGTGTGCCGATCAGCCCATCACAAGTAATGGTAAACAGCATCCTTATTCAAAAGGCTTCTAAACCAAAGGTAGCATACATACACCCCAGATTCTCCATGTTACATATCATAACAAGCTGGATACTGATAGTCATACAAGATAATATACACAACGCAGAATAAGTAACTCATTAAACATCGTATATATAACAAAAAATATATATAATAACTCAGTATATGTACGGTGTATAGGCACTCTAAATATGCTTTTATACAAACTCGGAGTCCAAACACTCTTTGGTGACAGTAAAAGGTTAATGAAAATCCCAGTAAGTCTCTATCAATAACTCCTAGGTGTGAAACCTATCCGGTGTCCTAAAATGAGATGGTGATTTATATCTGTAATTATTATATAAGATATTAAAAATCATTTAAAAAACAGTTGAGATCGAGCTCAATATTGAGCCCCCTAGGCGTGAGACATTTAAAAAGAAATATCCACCTAGTTTCGCGTTGCGACAAGTCCCTAATCCTGTTAGATCCTTTCCATGTGGGATGTATAGTGTCAATTCCTACAAACTGGAGTAGGCTGGCATCCCTATCATGTTTTAATCTAAAGTGAAGAGATACGCTATGATATTGGTAGCCCTTTCTAATGTTGGCAAGATGTTCAGAGATATGTATCCTCAATAACCTCTTCGTCCTGCCAACATAGAAAAGGCCACAAGGGCACCACATCAGATATACAACGAATGAGGTGTTGCAGGTGATAAATTCTCTAATGGGGAAACTTTCATTATCTCCATTAGTAACAGTAGTGATGCCTCTGTTGCTTTTTTGCACCGTTCTGCAACAGATACATCTCCTGCAACAAAAGAAACCTTTTAGGTCAATTTTAGGTGAGTTTTCCCCAGGGGGATCTAACACTCTTTTAATGACTTGATCGCCAAAATTTGGTGCCCTTTTGTATATAAATTTGGGCTGTTGTGGTAAGATATCTCTTAAATGGCGGTCCCTCAACAAGATATACCAATATTTTTTGTATATCTCCTCCACCTATCTATATTGGCAGTGGAATCCGGACAAGAATCTGACCTGGTGAGGGTTATCTACCAATGTGTTATCATCAGTTTTTCTCTTAAAGCACTGATCCCTAGGCTTGCTCGCAATCTCTTCAATGATTCCACTGACTTGATTGCTTGCATAGCCCTTTTGAACAAATCTCTCTTTCAGTACATTAGCTTGTTCGTAGAAGTCCTCTAAATGAGTACAATTGCGGCGAACGCGCAATATCTGGCCTTTCGGGATGTTCTTTATCCAAGTAGGGTGGTGTCCACTCCTAATGGATAGATAGCTGTTTCTATCCGTTGGCTTGAAGTAGACCTTCGTGCTGAGTACGTTATTAATCTTACTGATAGTAACATCCAGAAAGTTAACTGTTGTTTCACTGAGCTGATATTCCAATCGGATATTATTGTGGTTATTGTTTAAATATGTCAGAAATTCTACCGCAGATTCCTCAGACCCCTCCCATATGAATAGGAGGTCGTCGATGAATCTGCGGTAGAATTTCAATTGGGGAGGTCGTTTACTGAAAATATGCCTATCCTCCCATTCGGCCATAAACAGGTTGGCGAGGCTGGGAGCATACTTAGCTCCCATCGCCACACCAACCTGCTGGGAGTAAAAGCATCCACTGAACCAGAAATAGTTGTGTGAAACACAAAAATCTAAAACCTGGCCCAGGAAGCGTTTTTGTGTGTGTGGTCTATCCTCCCGTTTACTCACAGCCCAGTTGAGGGCTAGAGAGGCATCTTGGTGTTGTATGACCGTGTAGAGGGAGGCCACATCAGCAGTCACCAGAAAAGACGAAGCTGAGGTGTTGAGTTTAACATCATCCAATTGTAATAATAGATCCGACGTATCTTTTAAATAAGCCCTAGTCTCTTTTACACTAGCCTGCAAATATTTGTCTTGGTATTCCCCTAGACGGGCCGTGACAGATCCAATACCATTAACAATGGGGCGTGGGGGTGGATTAAGTGGGTTCTTGTGGACCTTAGGTAAGGTATATATCACAGGAATCCTACAAGCACTAGGGACCAAGTATCTTCTTTCTTTGGCATTCAGAGCATCAATCTGATAGCCCCAATCTACCAATGCCGCCAATTGTGCGGTATATTGTTCAGTGGGATCCGAAGTGAGTTTTCTATAAGTGATCTGATCTCCCAATAACTCCATAAGTTGGTCATGATAAAAGTTTTTATTCAAAATGACCACCCCTCCCCCCTTGTCTGCAGGCCGGATAACAATATTCTTTCTACTTTCAAGGGATTTAATACCTTCCCTAATATGTTCTGGATTAACGCGTTTTTTAGGAATAATGGCCTCAATATCATTCAGAACAAGATTCTTAAAGACTTCTACGAAATGGTTCCCCGAAATCTGGGGGTTAAAAATAGATTTGTTTTTAAGCCCACTATCCACTTTAGTGGTATTGGTATGGGATCTGACACTAGGGTTAATGGGATGGTTAAGGAAATATTTCTTAATGTTCATGGTTCGGATGAACTTGTGTGTATCTATATAGACCTCAAACTTATTCATAACCTTTTTCTGGGCGCACTTAAGCCCCAGATCAAGGATGTTGAGTTCTTTTTGGTCCAATTGTACTTCACTAAGATTGTAAATTCCTGCATTTCAACATCCCTTGGCCTTTTTCTTGGCGGATTTCCGTTTACCTGCCCTACATCCCCTTCTTCTCGTTGGGTGGGTATTCCTTCCCTGTGTTGAGGAAATGTGGGTCCGCCCTTTCCTTTCCCCCTCTGGTGCCAACTCTGCCCACCCTGTTGTGGTGTTCCTCCCCCCCTGCCTCCCCTCCCCCTTTGCCCTAAAAAAGGCATCTCCTGAGAATAATCTCGATAGCCCCCATCTCTAGGGAATGGGGGTCTGCCCTGCCCACCTTCATATCTGGGGTCTGGGTAATGATTGTATGGTTGTGGAGGCCAAGGTGGTTGGTGAGAATATCCCAGAGGTGGATACCCAGGTGGTGTATATGGTTGCACATATTGTCCATAATTTTCATTTCTCCTCTGCATGTGAGGGGATGATTGGGTGAAATTTTCTGACAGGTGTTTATTCCTATCATATGCCACTTTGGGGGATGACTGATGATGATTGGAGTGAGGATGACTCTGAAAATACGGGGGTCCGTCTCTCCTTGATTGCCCTCCTATATTCGCTGTCCCTTTACTATGTGAAATTTTATTGGTCACCTTTTTAGGGGTTGGGCCAGTTGGTACGAGCCCTCCATTAATTTGAGTTTCCTCATTCGCATGGGGCACTTCAATATTGGTTAACTGAGTGTTTTGCCATGTATAAATGTTCCCTGTCTTAAAATCAGTGATATCCCTGTTGAATTTTTTGACCTTCTTCCTTTGTGTGTCTCGATCAATTTTTTCTAATTTTTTCTTCATAGTGATGTCAAACTCTTTCATTTGATTAGTGTCCTTGAAGGCTTCTAATTTATCCTCCAAGGCTTTGATTTTACCATTCAGTATACTCAGTTTGATTTGTTTCCTCTTCAATACTAAGCTCTGTAACTCTCTCCCCACTTTATTAAAAAATCCCAACCATTCTTCTAAAAAAATGGGTTCGGTTAACCCATCTTGCGGAGTAACCTCCCACCTTAAGCTTCTAAAAATAATGTTTTCCTTAAGGTAATGTTCGAATGTAAAAACATCCCACCAAGTCTTGAGGCGTTTCTCAAGTAAACCATCAAGGCTTTTCAGTGATCCTGAAATGTCCTCATCACACTCAACCATAACCTGATTGGTTGTAAAGATACATTCCGGATCCATTTGTCTGTCTAGCAAATATCTAAATGAATCCATGGCTGCACAAGGGTAAATGACAGTATCAATATAAAAAGTAGGAATAAGTGTAAAATGCGCAACAAACCTAATTCCAGCCCGTGCGCCAAGGACAATCAACCTAAAGCTAAAAGCTGCTACTAGTATGGGTGTATATAGAAAAAGGGGATCAGACAGTGGTCCGAATCGGATGTAGCCTGATAAGTAGCGCTAAAGTAAATCACATAAAAATAAATAATAAATACTGAAATAAATAAAGATAATACAAGAAAAACTAGACAAATAGGACTTTACAAATAATCCCTCGTGATGACTGATATAGAGTGTCCTAAACAAGAAATCAATATCATACACAAACAATTAAAGATGACCTTCAAACAATATAGTGTATAAAATAGATATAGACAAAAGAGTGCTCCAGTGTTGATAAGTGTTCATGAAGATATAGAGCAAAAAATATATCTGCAGGTGAAAAAACAAATGAATGGTGCTCCTATGAAAAAGACGTGTATCTTCACAAACGTATATAATCGATCAATCTTCCACCACACCATTGTGCTCAAAAGTGTCCACTCCCTTAGGAAACTCACTCACCGGATATCGTTGCCTACACTCACGTGTAAGGCTAACTCGCATAAACACTTTCCCACACTCGGTCAGCGTTCTTCCAATATTTTCTCCAGTGTTATCAACTTAGTGAAAACGCAGTGTTCCATATGCAAATAAACAAATGTGCTCCAATAGTGTATTATTGCAAATTTATTAAAATAGCCCACACTTCAAGCTTCAAACATTAAACTCACATTTTAAAAGAATAAAATAAGCAGAAAAAGGATCACCAGACGCCACAGCAAGCTCCACTTCAATATTCAAAGACACTGCAATCTCACTTCAGACTATAAGTACTGGGTCACGGCGGACCTGGGGTGTTTGCAAGACCACCCTGTAGTTCTCACCCTCCACTGTTATTGGAACGCCTCAATATTTCCACCGCAGCTGGTAGGGACAAGTAGTTCATACAAATGCTCGAATCAAATGCCGCTAAGCCACGCCCCCGACATGTTTAGTCACTTCCTGGACTTATTCATGGGGTTGGCCGAGCGGTCAGTCATTAGGGAATAAATACCCTCCCCTCCCTCCCCATTGGTGGAATGTCAAAACCTATCAAGCATCAATGGAGCGGACACTGTGGACCTGGCCACTCCCATTTCCCAGTTAACCCTATCGTTTGGTCAAGGCATCCCCCCTCATGCTGTGTTGAAACGAAAATCCATCCCCTATTACCTAATGAGATGTCCCCGTTGTGAGGCCGTCAGAACGTGACTCCGGATCCCAGTGCGCCTGTGCGCATCTTCAGATCCGCCACACGTGCACAGGCCCCGCCAACCTGAGCACCACACCGCACGGCCCGCGTCAGAACACTCTGACGTAAGGGCGTCCTCATCCGGCCATTGCGCATGCGCGCGCCCCGCTAATCCCGCCATCGGATAGGCGGGCGAATCATCCAATCGGATAACTCTACTAGGATGTAGGGAACGTGCTGGTGAACTAGCAACAGCGCCACCATGTGTGCCGATCAGCCCATCACAAGTAATGGTAAACAGCATCCTTATTCAAAAGGCTTCTAAACCAAAGGTAGCATACATACACCCCAGATTCTCCATGTTACATATCATAACAAGCTGGATACTGATAGTCATACAAGATAATATACACAACGCAGAATAAGTAACTCATTAAACATCGTATATATAACAAAAAAATATATATAATAACTCAGTATATGTACGGTGTATAGGCACTCTAAATATGCTTTTATACAAACTCGGAGTCCAAACACTCTTTGGTGACAGTAAAAGGTTAATGAAAATCCCAGTAAGTCTCTATCAATAACTCCTAGGTGTGAAACCTATCCCGGTGTCCTAAAATGAGATGGTGATTTATATCTGTAATTATTATATAAGATATTAAAAATCATTTAAAAAACAGTTGAGATCGAGCTCAATATTGAGCCCCCTAGGCGTGAGACATTTAAAAAGAAATATCCACCTAGTTTCGCGTTGCGACAAGTCCCTAATCCTGTTAGATCCTCTCCATGTGGGATGTATAGTGTCAATTCCTACAAACTGGAGTAGGCTGGCATCCCTATCATGTTTTAATCTAAAGTGAAGAGATACGCTATGATATTGGTAGCCCTTTCTAATGTTGGCAAGATGTTCAGAGATACGTATCCTCAATAACCTCTTCGTCCTGCCAACATAGAAAAGGCCACAAGGGCACCACATCAGATATACAACGAATGAGGTGTTGCAGGTGATAAATTCTCTAATGGGGAAACTTTCATTATCTCCATTAGTAACAGTAGTGATGCCTCTGTTGCTTTTTTGCACCGTTCTGCAACAGATACATCTCCTGCAACAAAAGAAACCTTTTAGGTCAATTTTAGGTGAGTTTTCCCCAGGGGGATCTAACACTGTTTTAATGACTTGATCGCCAAAATTTGGTGCCCTTTTGTATATAAATTTGGGCTGTTGTGGTAAGATATCTCTTAAATGGCGGTCCCTCAACAAGATATACCAATATTTTTTGTATATCTCCTCCACCTCTCTATATTGGCAGTGGAATCCGGACAAGAATCTGACCTGGTGAGGGTTATCTACCAATGTGTTATCATCAGTTTTTCTCTTAAAGCACTGATCCCTAGGCTTGCTCGCAATCTCTTCAATGATTCCACTGACTTGATTGCTTGCATAGCCCTTTTGAACAAATCTCTCTTTCAGTACATTAGCTTGTTCGTAGAAGTCCTCTAAATGAGTACAATTGCGGCGAACGCGCAATATCTGGCCTTTCGGGATGTTCTTTATCCAAGTAGGGTGGTGTCCACTCCTAATGGATAGATAGCTGTTTCTATCCGTTGGCTTGAAGTAGACCTTCGTGCTGAGTACGTTATTAATCTTACTGATAGTAACATCCAGAAAGTTAACTGTTGTTTCACTGAGCTGATATTCCAATCGGATATTATTGTGGTTATTGTTTAAATATGTCAGAAATTCTACCGCAGATTCCTCAGACCCCTCCCATATGAATAGGAGGTCGTCGATGAATCTGCGGTAGAATTTCAATTGGGGAGGTCGTTTACTGAAAATATGCCTATCCTCCCATTCGGCCATAAACAGGTTGGCGAGGCTGGGAGCATACTTAGCTCCCATCGCCACACCAACCTGCTGGGAGTAAAAGCATCCACTGAACCAGAAATAGTTGTGTGAAACACAAAAATCTAAAACCTGGCCCAGGAAGCGTTTTTGTGTGTGTGGTATATCCTCCCGTTTACTCACAGCCCAGTTGAGGGCTAGAGAGGCATCTTGGTGTTGTATGACCGTGTAGAGGGAGGCCACATCAGCAGTCACCAGAAAAGACGAAGCTGAGGTGTTGAGTTTAACATCATCCAATTGTAATAATAGATCCGACGTATCTTTTAAATAAGCCCTAGTCTCTTTTACACTAGGCTGCAAATATTTGTCTAGGTATTCCCCTAGACGGGCCGTGACAGATCCAATACCATTAACAATGGGGCGTGGGGGTGGATTAAGTGGGTTTTTTTGCTCTATATCTTCATGAACACTTATCAACACTGGAGCACTCTTTTGTCTATATCTATTTTATACACTATATTGTTTGAAGGTCATCTTTAATTGTTTGTGAGTTTAAATGTGAGTTTAATGTTTGAAGCTTGAAGTGTGGGCTATTTTAATAAATTTGCAATAATACACTATTGGAGCACATTTGTTTATTTGCATATGGAACACTGCGTTTTCACTAAGTTGATAACACTGGAGAAAATATTGGAAGAACGCTGACCGAGTGTGGGAAAGTGTTTATGCGAGTTAGCCTTACACGTGAGTGTAGGCAACGATATCCGGTGAGTGAGTTTCCTAAGGGAGTGGACACTTTTGAGCACAACGGTGTGGTGGAAGATTGATCGATTATATACGTTTGTGAAGATACACGTCTTTTTCATAGGAGCACCATTCATTTGTTTTTTCACCTGCAGATATATTTTTTGCTCTATATCTTCATGAACACTGGAGCACTCTTTTGTCTATATCTATTTTATACACTATATTGTTTGAAGGTCATCTTTAATTGTTTGTGTATGATATTGATTTCTTGTTTAGGACACTCTATATCAGTCATCACGAGGGATTATTTGTAAAGTCCTATTTGTCTAGTTTTTCTTGTATTATCTTTATTTATTTCAGTATTTATTATTTATTTTTATGTGATTTACTTTAGCGCTACTTATCAGGCTACATCCGATTCGGACCACTGTCTGATCCCCTTTTTCGAATGGCTACAATACCTTCATAGCTGATACACACCCCACTCTACTCCAACCTTATAGTCTAGTCTCCGTGTGCTAGTTGACTAATATTCCACATAGGTTTACTTATCCAGCATTTACACCTAGTAATCTTCCCATCACTAGATCCACCGGGACCAATCCAGGTACATCCAGCCACGGGCCCCACATTATTGTTCTATTATATTGAAGATTATTAGCACCTAATTAATTTAGCACATCACCATTAGCACAGTCCTGGAAGTGTTAAGTGTGTTTATCACACTTATCTTTGTTCATTTATTTGTAGTTAGCGCCACGTACCCCTTTACTCATTTCCCAACCATCCCCCATCTCAGTTCAGGTCCTCTCTCTCTCCAAATCTCCCTTGCTAGCTCAACTCCCCCCGCCCCCCCCCCCAAAAAAAAATAAAAAATAAATAAAAAGCACCATCTTAGCACACATCCTGTCCTCACCCCTCAAATTTCCCCTCCAAGCACAAATCCTCCCCTTCTACAAATCCCACCTCCCAGCACAAATTCCCTGTCTAAAAGACCCCCTTCTAATACAACCCCCCAAATCCCCCCCTCCTAGCATGAATCCTCTCCCCCCAATGCCCCTAAATCACTCCTCCTACAATAACTTACCCCTCAAATCCCCGCCCCCCCAGCACAAATGCCCCTCCAATCCCCCCCTCCTAGAATTATTCATCTCCTCCATCCCCCTCCTAGCACAAATACTCTCATCCTCATCACAAATATGTATTACTCTTACCCAATTATTTGTGAAGGGAAGACTGAGGACTTTTGTGATGGGGGAATCTGATGTGAAGGTGGGGTTCTCTATTGTACACGGGGGGATTCTAGTGTGAAGAAGTGGCTCTGAGGTCATGGGGGGAGACTCTCATGTGAAGGAAAGCTCTGATGTCATGGGAGCGGGGGGGGGCACATATAATGGGAGAACTCTAATGTGAAGGGGGTGCCAAGGAGAGGGTGACATCATCATGCAGTGTACAGGTTTCCTTCAGCACAATAAATACATTTAGGGATTGGGGTGCTTTGTGATTCTTCATACCTTTTTTTTTTTTTTAACAGAAAACAGGTTAAGAAACACTGACTTATTACATGTGCTCTTCAGTGCAGTTATGTAAAAGATCCAGGGAACTACCATTTCCTGTTTACTTTTGCACTACCCAGAAGTAGTTCCTTCAGGGTCATTACTTGTGGCACAAAGCCAATGTTGTCGCAGAGGAGTGGAAGAGGACTCCAGTGGCAACCTGTGAAGCTCTGGTGAACTCCATGTCCAAGAAGATTAAGGCAGTGCTGGAAAATAATGGTGGCCACACAAAATATTGACACTTTGGGCCCAATTTGGACATTTTCACTTAGGGGTGTACTCACTTTTGTTGCCAGCGGTTTAGACATTAACCACCTCAGTACAGTGCATTTTCACCCCCTTCCTGACCAAGCCATTTTTCAGCTTTCAGCGCTGTCACACTTTAGGCCCGTACACACGGTCGGACTTTTTGACAACCAACATGCAAATTAGGTGGTTTGGACCAACATCCGACCGTGTGTACGCTCCATCGGACCAACTTTTTCCAGGTTGCATCGGACTTTTGTTGGCTGTGCGAACGGACCAACTTTCTGCCAACAAAAGTCCGAAGGACGAAAGTCCGAACGTGTGTATGCAGTACCAACTGACTTTTGTCCACAGTACAAACACGCATGCTCAGAACCAATGCAAAAGATCAGACAACAATATAGAAGTTGACCAAAGGTGGCGCTGGAGTATTCGAACGTCCTCTTTTGAAGT
Organism: Lithobates sylvaticus; assembly: GCA_028564925.1. Lineage (NCBI taxonomy): Eukaryota > Metazoa > Chordata > Amphibia > Anura > Ranidae > Lithobates > Lithobates sylvaticus. The sequence goes on along the minus strand of CM053034.1, from coordinate 60,249,550 downwards.
GTCGTCAGTACGTTGAAACGTCATTACGTTCGTGTTGGTTGTCTCAAAAGTCCGACCGTGTGTATGCAGTACCAACTTGAGGGCCAACGCCCTTTGGACAAAAGTCCAAGGGAAAGTTGGTCCACGGTCCGACCGTGTGTATGGGGCTTTTGAATGACAATTGCGCAGTCATACAACACTGTACCCAAATGATAATTTTTTCCCCACAAATAGGGCTTCCTTTTGGTGGTATTTGATCACCTCTGCGTTTTTTTTTTTTTGCGCAATAAACAAAAGAAGAGCGACAAATTTAAAAAAAAAACAATATTTTTTATTTTTTGCTATACTAAATATCCCCAAAAAATATATAAAAAAAACATTTTTTTTTCCTCAGTTTAGGCCGAAACGTATTCTTCTACATATTTTTGGTAAAAAAAAATCACAATTAGCGACTATTGATTAGTTTGCGCAAAAATTTTAGCGTTTACAAAATAGGGGATAGTTTTATAGCATTTTTATTAATATTTTTTTTTTTTACTAGTAATGGCGGCGATCAGCGATTTTTATTGTGACTGCGACATTATGGCGGACACATCGGACAATTTTGACACATTTTTGGCACCATTGTCATTTATACAGCAATCAATGCTATTTAAATGCATTGATTCCTGTATAAATGACACTGGCAGTGAAGGGGTTAACCACTAGGGGGGCGGGGAGGGGTTAATATGTTCCCTAAGAATGATTCTTACTGTGGGGGGAGGGGACTCACAAGGGGAGGAGACCGATCGGTGTTTCTCTGTACAGAGAACACACCATTGGCTCCTCTCCTCTGACAGGACCGTTGATCTGTGTGTTTACACACACAGATCCACGGTCCCGCTGTGTTACCGGGCAATCGCGGGTGCCCAGCGGACATCGTGGCCGCTGGGCATGCGCATCGATGCGCGTGCCCAGTGACACGGCGAGAGCGCGCGCGCGCGCCTGCCGGCGCGCGCGCTCGCTCCCTGGAGTGCACTGAAGGGGAGGACATCATATGACGCCCTCCCACGCTGAGAGCTGCTCCGCCTGGCCGTCATTTGACAGCCGGCAGTCGCAAGGAGGTTAATGGCTGTGTGCTGAATTATTTTGAGGGGACAGCAAAATTACACTGTTATACAAGCTGTACACTGACTACTTTATATTGTAGCAAAGTGTAATTTCTTTAGTGTTATCACATAAAAAGATATAATAAAATATTTACAAAAATGAGAGGGGTGTACTCACATGTCGACTGCATTTGTTTTTTTTACCTGTGGATCCTTCCATTAAAGGGTGACAACACTACATACATGTCGACTACATTTGTTTTTTTTTGTTTTCTTACCTGCGGATCCTTTCATTATCACACCTCCCATTAAAGGGTATCACACCTCCCATTAAAGGGTGACAACACTGTAAATATCCACATAGAATCAGCAAGGTTAGCCAGGCTGGTTTCCTGATTTATGCTACAGAACCCGTCCTGCTCTTCTCTTTGCCATTATATAGGGGGAGGTTTTCTGTAGCCCACAGAATCAAGAAAATTTATGACACAATAACAAACCAGGCTTCTCTCATTTAGCAAAGGTAGTTTTTCTATGCACAATTAGGCCCCTTTCACACGGGCGGACCGTTCAGGTCCACCTGTCAGTTTTTTAAGCGGACCTGAACGGACGCTCCATACGGGTCCTATGGAGCGACGGATGTTATTTCCTATTCACTAGCAGAAGAGAGGAAGTGGTAAGCAGGGAAGGCAGCTAGAATAAATTAAATAGATTCTACTGTGGAGTTTTATGATCTTTATACTATCCTAATCCTCAGTCCCTGCACAGTATGTTTTTCATACCTGGCATATGCAGTTGTGCTCTAAATAGAAGTGAACACACAAACAGCTGTGCAATGTCTAACAAGTGCATATTTACCATTATACATTCTTGTCTCAGAATACATTAAACACTAAGCTGTACTATAATTAGAGTTCGATTGATCTCTCTACACAGTGGGGTTGACTTACTAAAGGCAAATCCAATGTGTACTACAAATGCAGTTGCTGAGAAGATCTGAAAGAAGGGGAACCTCTGCCGATTTCTATCATCCAATCATGTTTCCTTGCATGTTCCCCCGCAGATCTACTGCGACTGCTCTTCCAAGTGAATTTGCAGTGCATTGCTTTCCACTTTATTTGTTACGGACAGGTTCCTCCCTCTTTATTTGGAGCTTTGTCTGGTAGTGTTTGGCCATGTTTGTTGCATCGTTTCCATGACAGCGGCGCCGCTATCCCTTCTGTTAAAGCTGCCTCTACCTCACTTATTGTGTAGGCAGTTCCGGGTATGCGCAGGGACCTCACCACCGTGACACGTGGGGCGGCCGGCGGTGTCGTCACCTAAGTGATGACGCCGCGGCCTGGTCTATGGTGTATGGCTGGCGGCAGCGGCGTCGTCTTGACCGCGATGACGGGTCGCCCTGGTGGTGCCGCGATTGGTTTGCGGCTGCCAGCTGGGGCGCCGCTGCCTGTATAGTGCCCTAGACGGGGGTATTTAGCCTTAGGTACTGTTCCCCCGGCTCCCTGTATTTCGGCCAATCACTTCGGCCCCTCCAACCGCGGAGTGATGCGATTGCGGTATATCAGCAATTGCGTCACGTTTTGGTGCCATTTTTTATTCACTGATGGGGCTATTTAAGGCAAATCCCAGGAGCCCAGGGGATGCTGCCGCATGCCTGTCTCTTGATTTGAAGGGAATCAGAACTCTTTGGCCAAATGGTGGATTGCTTTTGTGTGGGATCTGGACCGTTGGTGGTGTGGAGAATCCTACTCAATACATCTTTTTGAGGCCTTGTAAGTTTATGTCCTATATCCCACGTATGGCCATATGTGTATGTATCTGTGTGCGTAATATATATATATATGTGCATAGGTTGACATATATAGTTGACCTATTATCCAATAAATGGTATTTATATTCCATATTTTTTTTCATTTATTCCTTAGGTCCCTTATTTCCTCCTTTCCTGCCCAGATGCCTCTGCTTTATCTGGGGGGTTTGAGACATGCTTGGTGAAGCGTTTTTGTAGCATTCTCGTAGAGTTTTTTTACTCTTGGGCCCCATTTGCAGTGAAAGACCATGACCATGTTAAGTTGTTTCTGCCTGGGGTTGGGGAGTGTCTCTATCTTGGATCAATAAGCAGACATGTAAGTAGTTTTCTAGAGGCGTTATGTATATGTCCATTTATTTATATGTTATTTTTCTATGTTTTGATTTCATATTTTGTGCTTTCAGAGAGTGGCTTCCCTGAGAACGAATTAATATCCATTATTTGAAATGCATTGGAAATTTTTCAACTACTTACCTTGTAGAGCCGTGATTCATCGTATGTCTCTTCATTGATTGGTAGTTGGAACTCGCTGCTATACTATACATTTTATTGTATGATTGTTTGCATTGATTGTACAAACCATAATTTTTAGGCAATTTTTGTATCAATAAATATTTTCTTTTTCTTTATATGGAATTTTCTTTAAATTGCCTTTAAAATCCCACCATTTGAGGTATTGTATTAACATGTATATCAAGGGATGATGGCAATTACATGCCGTTCCACATGAGTCTATTTAATTCAAGCATTCTCTGGTTGGATGGGGTAGAGAAGCGGGACAGTGAAATCATGCTCCCAGCTCTCCATCTCATCCAGAGAACACTGAATTAATTCAGAAAATGTAAAGCATTCTCTGAATGGCATCCATGCAGAGCGGTTGACCTCCTGTGTTTAGAATGCATCAGGCCGGGAGCTCAGCACAGGACCCAAAAGCGAGTGCACCGGACCAGCTGTGTCTATTTCAGTATCCAGGGGCATCAGCCAAGTATGTATGTATATATAGTTACTATGTAAAAAAATATACCATACCTAGAATTCATCTTTAAAGCAGCCCTCAAAAATTCCACTCACCTGCTCGCATTTGGCAAGTGGAAATTAGCTGAGGGCAAGTCAGGAGCTGTATCAGAGGGGTAGGGGGCAGGGGCAAGTGCTTCCTGCAGGTGGGGGTTGAATGGGAGCCAATTATGTGGGGGAGAGAGAGAATAGAGGAGATCCAGCCGGATCACAGAGAGGGGATTTCCACTGTCAAACAAATTACTGCCTCCTGGACCGGTTCCTATGAAATACAGCACACTGGTCCAATGCTGGGAAATTTCTGTAGTGTGATGTCTATCATAGGAGGCAGGACTTTGTTTGACAGCAACGGTCCCCTGTCTGTGTGATCTGGCAAGCTCTCCTCTTCCCTTCCCCAGTTTCCTGGCCAATCGCTGGAAGGAGAGTCAGCTCCAATGAGGCTCCATTTATGGGCACTAAGAAAGTTGCTAATATTTATTTTTGTAACTTAATTCTGCATAAAACATTTAACAGTGTAATTTTGAGATAATTTATGAGGGCATGTTTAGAAGCGGGGCAGGGTAGGAGTTGGGTGGGGCAACTGGTGGCGAGTAACACTTAAGAAAAAGAAAAAACTGCGCCAGGTAAATGAGCTAAAAGGTCTATACCCTAATAGAAGACAGTCCGATCAAAGACTGTTAGAACATCACTAGTGCATAAACAACACAACAGTAATAATACTCTGAAAGAATGGTAATAGATAATACGGTGATTGGTAATAGCAACATATGGCCAAAAAAGTCCTGGATTATGAATCAAACTAGGGACCATATACATATGGATCTGTGTGAAAATGTGAACAGTTCATAGGGTGAGTGTTGTCCTAGGATGAATTTCTGAGGCTGGGTACATCAGACTAAATATCCTTTCACACCGCTGTGCTCCACACCACACGAGAGTGCCACCACCAGTATATGTTACCCTTACCAGATGACAGGCAAGGTAAAGCCTTTCAAATTGAGCCCATAGACAGATCCTGACTTCAAAGGAAGGAACGATCGAACTCCAAATCAGAAAAGAACTCCCAGCATCTGCCAATCACACCGGAACCAGGACCTCAGACCAGACCCAATGGGTAATCAGACCCAGGCTAGCACTCGGCGGTGCATCCAAATATGATCAAAGAAAACAAAAGGCAGACCATAGCATAATACGTTTTTAAAAGCTATAATGAGCAATTTATTCGTAAGTTGTACTCACATAAGCACAGGATAAAAGAAGCATAAAAACACTCCACATGGAGTGACACAGAACGCCGGCCGGCATATAATGGAAACGGACCCTTCCTCCTTCAGGAGCGTTGAACGTGATGACGTCACTGCACGCCTTCCCAGAAGCTTTTCGTCTTACAAGACATTCTCAATGGGCAATCCCCATTGAGAATGTCTTGTAAGACGAAAAGCTTCTGGGAAGGCGTGCAGTGACGTCATCACGTTCAACGCTCCTGAAGGAGGAAGGGTCCGTTTCCATTATATGCCGGCCGGCGTTCTGTGTCACTCCATGTGGAGTGTTTTTATGCTTCTTTTATCCTGTGCTTATGTGAGTACAACTTACGAATAAATTGCTCATTATAGCTTTTAAAAACGTATTATGCTATGGTCTGCCTTTTGTTTTCTTTGATCATATTTGGATGCACCGCCGAGTGCTAGCCTGGGTCTGATTATCCATTGGGTCTGGTCTGAGGTCCTGGTTCCGGTGTGATTGGCAGATGCTGGGAGTTCTTTTCTGATTTGGAGTTCGATCGTTCCTTCCTTTGAAGTCAGGATCTGTCTATGGGCTCAATTTGAAAGGCTTTACCTTGCCTGTCATCTGGTAAGGGTAACATATACTGGTGGTGGCACTCTCGTGTGGTGTGGAGCACAGCGGTGTGAAAGGATATTTAGTCTGATGTACCCAGCCTCAGAAATTCATCCTAGGACAACACTCACCCTATGAACTGTTCACATTTTCACACAGATCCATATGTATATGGTCCCTAGTTTGATTCATAATCCAGGACTTTTTTGGCCATATGTTGCTATTACCAATCACCGTATTATCTATTACCATTCTTTCAGAGTATTATTACTGTTGTGTTGTTTATGCACTAGTGATGTTCTAACAGTCTTTGATCGGACTGTCTTCTATTAGGGTATAGACCTTTTAGCTCATTTACCTGGCGCAGTTTTTTCTTTTTCATATTGTATTGTGTTTATCCCACTATCCTGCAGCCGGGTTAGGTATTATTTATATTTAGTATTTTTATTTGTTCCCCTTCTTAACCCCTTCCCCTTCCCCTCCCCCCTAGCTCTATTTTGGTGAGCGCGGTTTTCTCTGTTAACCGAGTAACACTTAAGGCCTGGCTAGTAGCTCAGGTCTCAAAATTTTGAGCCCTGATTAAAGTATAACTAAAGGCAAAACATTTATTTTTGTTTTGGACAGAGTGGAGAGGGATTTGAACATTTGTCAGGTTCTATCGCTATCTGTGCCCCCCAGGGGATAATTTACCATAATCATTGAAAGTAAAAGAAAATCCAATATTTTGGGTTGTTCCCAAAAAAGTAATAGCGGGGAAATCTGCCAATGGGGACACTAGTTCTGTTGACCTGGGGGTTCCCAAGAAATCCCTGCAATTTGCAGGCATTTACTCTCACTTCCTGTTTGGCTACAGAACAGGAAGTAAAGGGAAATCTCCACAATGGGACACAGATGGCGAAATAAAATCTGACTCATTCTAAAAATGAAAAAATAAGTTCAGCCTATAGTTCTACTTTAAAGAACCAACAAAACCAGACAGAGCTAGCTGGCTTTGGAAAATTGGAACCAAGATGGAACCAAGATGGAAACATGACCCTTTCTGCCCTCAGGTGAAAAGACTTACCCAAGCCAGACTGAAAAGAATAAAACTCATGAAAGAGTACTTCCTAGAGGGAAAGCCTTCTCTCCCTACTTTCTAGGCAAAGTGGTAAACCTTATAGGCAGGTGACTTTATAACCTACACCATGGTGGGGTAATCATGGATTCTGAAAGACCCCTGTCGTTCAGGATCTGGGCATGAACAGGCAGCAGTTGGGCTTCTTCCTATAGCCACATTGGTTAGACTTGCTGGGCATTCAGAACTTCTCCCCAGCCGGACAGGTTGATGGCAGTTATACTTCCTCCCAGTGGTGCAGAAGGTATGAACTTCCCTGCTTCTGGAAGAACAGCCACCACTTCAGGGCTCTCCTGGACTTGTTTGACCACATGGGATGAGCCAATGACAGTGCCCATTTGTCCCATGTTGCCCGGATGTTGAGATGCAATATTCTGCAGTAAACCAGTGTATGGACAGCCTCAAAAAAAAAAAAAAAAAAAAAGGCCACCATCAAGCCCAGCACCCTCATGCAGAAGAGAATGGACACAACATAGATCATACATCTTGCACCCTAGTCCAAGGGTTCCAGTGGATTATGGTATTGAATGGTGGATGTAATCTGCAACAATTTTTATACCCCACCTAAGTACACTATCCAAAAAAAAAAAAAAAACAACTTTGCCCCCTTTTCTATGCAAAGCTGTGCCAGACTTTGCACTCTCCAGTTTTAGAGAATCAACCCCCCAAGTGTCTGGCAAGCAGCCATGGATGCAACTACAGGTTACATGCATGGGACCTGTCAATGGGAGAAAAAAAAAATAAAATAAAGAAAAGTACCTTAAAAGGATAAGTTTACATTAATTTACTTTATCCCGGTAAAAATATTTTTAATGTATTTTTTTTGTTGGACCTGTAAAACAGTGCACCCACAAATCAGCAGATTGTGGGTGTGAGGCCTGGTTTGCATTTTTTTAGTGCGTTCCCAGTTTTGCAGAAACACTACAGTCCATGTAACATGGTTTAAGGGTCACGTTCACATATGTGCATTTTATGGAAAGGGCCAGGGACTTTTTTTTATGTTTTTGGTTCCATAGACTGCACTAGAGATTTTACACACACGACCTGTGAAAAAGGATGGTCTTTTCTACACACTTAATTTCCACAGGTCTTGTGTATATGGAAATAACCAACTGCATAATAAGTAGCAATAGTCTCAAGACAAACGCAACATTGTTTTTTGTGATCCTTTCAAAAAGGAGTGAAGGTATTTAACTGTCATTGATATGCAGTCCATAAGTTGAAACCAGGGAGTTATATTTAATATGATGACTAAAGGAATTTATATATGTTGAGTAGAAGGGCTCATTCAGAAGGGTGGCGTCACCTGTAGTTTTTGAATGAGCTCCTCATTTATGAATCTTCAGCCACCCAGACTGTCTGCATTCAGTGCTCACCCCAGCCACTGTCACATTGGGACAAGCAGCGATATCTGTGCAGCCACTGCATCCCAATAGATATGAATGAGCTACCTGCACATAGCACCTTAAGCCACATAAAACAAGGTGCCCATTTACAGACTACAGGTGTCAGCACCCATCTGAATGGGTAAAATGTATGGTATATTTTTATTTTGCAGTGCATCTATTTAAATAGGAATTTTAAATAGCAAGTTTTTTTATACATTGTTTGCATTAATGAGGTGATGTATGAGCAGTTTTTCAAAACATTTCCTGTACTAGAGTGCAGTATAACCAGAGCCAGTCCACACCACAGTTTGCCAGAACTCTATGGGTTTTACATATTTATGCAGATAGCACAATCGTATGCGAGTGTAAATTTTGTATGCATTTTAAAACAATTAATTTATTTGTTTTTAACTTTAATTGCAGCACTTGAGATAAAAAAAAAAAAAAAAAAAGTGGGGAGCACAGGAAAGAAACATGGCGCAAATTCTGGTGAAGGGCTTTTTTGACCTGAAAATCTACATCTGACTACTAAAATTGTAGAGTGCAAAATTTGGTGCAGCTCTGCATAGAAATATAGCAGGAGGATTGTAAAGTGGTTCTGCACATTGTATAAGTGAACGCGTTTAGCATTATTTATCATCTACGGGGACTGCAAATGTCTTGTTATAACGAGATATCAGGGCCCACTAAAGAGACCGTTCATATTTGTATGAAGCTTTACCTGAGAAGGATATTACTTAGCAAAAACATTTAGCTTCCCCCCCCATAAGGTGGGTGCACTGCCACTAAACATGTAGGCTTTTGTGTCACTGACTGTTCTACAAGTATAGAGGGGAAAAAAAAAAAAAAATTGCAAGCTTTCAATTTGTCTGCATTACTGACTGTAGTTGCAGTTTAGAAGTTATTTGATACAAACTCCAGCAACACTTGTAACAATAAAAGCTAAAGTTCCTTATGGTTTGATTATATAGGTTTTGCTTTAGGGCTGGTTTACACCAGATGCAGTCCAGTGCATTTTTAATCCGCATCAAACACATGAAGTGTTTAATGTATTCCAATAGCCCTAGTTTACACCAGTACAGCCATATAGAACAAATCTGAAACATCAAAAATGCAATATATATATCTAAAAAAAAAAAAAAAAAAAAAAAAAGGCACATGTCCTGTATTAAGATGAAGGCAAAAAAAAAAAAAAATGATGAAAACACATCTGGAATGCAATTGTGGTGTGAACCGGCCCTTAAAGTTTGAACAATTATTTACAGTGCTGCCTGAAAACTGCAAATACTGAAATGGCTACACCTACAACATCGAATCTACTATAATCCACTAAGTAAACATTTAAAATCTGGACAAAAAAAAGCTTTGCTCAGGAAAAAACATTTGATATTGCCTTTAATATGCAATTATGGTAAGTTATACAACCAGTAACTTTTTGCAGTGCTATATTTCTATGAACAGTGACATTATGTGTATGCAGATTCCCAGCTTAGAGCTGAGATAATATGTTTCCAGCCAGACTGCAGGTCAGACCGGTCCCATCTTCCTCCACATTAATGGCTTTCACCTTCCCACCTTCAACTATCAGCGAAAACCTGAAAAAAAAAAAAAAACCCCACACAATTAACACTTGAATCAGCAAGACTAACACAATTTTCTCGTGGTCTGCCTTAAAGCAGGACTAGCAAGCATCAAATAGTTTATGATCCTGCACAGGGCCGGCACTACCACTAGGGCGCAGCCATGGCCTGTCACCTCCTCATCCCTGCTGGAGCTGCTGTTCGTGTGGTGGGTCTGCAGGAGTGTGTACCAGGAGGAGAGGGAATGTCTGTTGCTGGTGTTCTTTCAGAGTCGCAGGGAGGGTACCATCACATGCAGTACACTGACAGATCCCTCCCCAGCTGCAGAGCTGTTCGGCGGCTCAGTGCTCCGATTGATGTATAGGAGCTGGCCTGCCTCCTTCATTGTCACTGGTTGGGACTCATGAGGGGGTGTGGCCAGCCAAGGGGTGATCCCGCCTGCCACTGGGGGGGCAGCAGCCAGCCTCAGGGATGATTGCACGGTCCTTCTGGGCAGAGCAACATGGAGGTAGGGGAAAAAAAAAAAAATAAAAAAAAAAAAAAGTTAAAATTTCTTGCAGCCTAGTGGCTGCAAAACAGTGTTGAAAACTGCTCTGCCCAATATCTCAGTCAAAGACAGTGCTACAGGAAAACACAGGTACTATCTTAATCTTTGTCAACTTTATTATTTCCATCTTTAGACTTTTACATAGAAGTTAAAAAAAAAAAAAAAAAAAAAAGCTGTTAGTTGACAAAGATCAAGCTGGTATCCGTTTTTTCCCCGTAGCACTGTCCTTGACAGATATTGGGCAGAGCAGTTCAACACAATTTTGCCCAGCCCTCTGCCCTGCTCTCACCCCATCTTCTGCTGCCAGTCCTCTAAAGAATAATGTTTAAATGTTGGCAACCCAGCTCGCTGTGTCTGGCAGTTCAATAAGGGGGCAAACAAACATCACAGGGTGTATAGACAGGGCCGGTGCTAGACTATTTTGCTCCCTTTCTATACCGTATAGAAATTATATTTTAGAGGTATAGAAGTCCAATTTTTTTTGGGGGGGGGTGGGAAGCGCAAGTAGCTGGTCTTGCCTAGGGCACAATAGTGTAGCACCAGCCCTGCAATTGGTTTTCCACTCCTGTGACCTGTTTTCAGAGAGCGGTCTGAAGTCTGCCCTCTGATGACGTCACAGATATCAGTCCAGTCACAACGTCATTGTGACAATAAAGCCTGAATCCGCCAGGTTCCTGGACTGACACCCAGATTGGCCTCTTAGCAAGCCGCTGAGATGGCTGCTCCTCCCACGCTCACTGGAGCACTGAGCTATGGAGGAGGCGAGAGCTGCCGATTAACAGTCAGCAGCTCTCGGCTTGGTTTTCACAGCTTCCCAAGCAATCTGTGATGTTCGATCACTCAGTTCTCAGTGTAGAGGCGCCAGGGGACAGATGCAGCATCAGACCGATGCTGCATGCCTAAGTACGATAGAGGAGAAAACCCCAAACCCATAATTTTTAAATATGCACATGCCATGTTTAAGTGACATTTACAGGTACTCTAAATAAAATAATGATCACTGCACTCCTTTCCTTGTGAGATTGGTACAATATAAAAAACCTCACACAAACACCTTTAAGGATCAGTCCACTGAAAACAATTTTTTATTTCTTCTAATAGATATAGTAGAGTTTTACCAATTAACAATTTCTTATAGCCCGAGTTCATGGGTCTGTTCAACTTTTCTGGCCAGGCTGATGAATTCACACGCTCTCATTTGATTTTGCATTAGGGCCGAATCACACTGCTGCAATGAGAACCCTGCAAATCCACTGCGGGTTCTCGCATTGCACGTCTCCTGGCAGGAGTTCACACTGCCCTATGTGAACTGCTGGGGAAGGTCAATTGAAAGTGAATGACACCCCCAAAAATCAGTTCGATCTACAAATGCAGACAGGAATCGGATTGCAAGGGTGTAAACCCATATGATCTGGTTCTGCTGCAGACAAAAAAAAAAAAAAAAAAAAAAAACCCAAGAGAAGAAAAACTATGGAGGGGAGATTTCAGTGTTGGAGCATCCAGCAAAACTTCATTCATTTGGTTCTAGTGGGAGTAAAATGGGTGGTGTGTATATAGTCTGTTTCGAGTCCACTACTGTGGATTGACTGCTAGGCATTGATTGACTGTTTGTGGATTGACTGACTGTTTCTCTATTAGACCGGTTATATAAAAATCCAGGGTTGTTTTGCATCTAGCGATTTGTCCTACTGTCTAGCATCCACAGTCTGTAGATTATTGGTCTTCAGGACAATGCCATGTGCTACAGGAAATTGTTAACCAACATTTCATTTTGGAACTTGAGACCAAGCTGTCACCGATAGTGCTGGTGTCACGCGAGGGATCAGGAACCACCAATTGGTTTCTGATCAGTTATTCACGATAACAGGGCTCCTTTCACATTGGAGCCAATTCCATTTACAAATCAGCTTACAGATCCCCCTGCTGGTCGGAGCAGAGCAGGCGGATGACACATTGTGTCTGCTCTACAGAACAGAACACTTGTGAGTGAACACAAGACAGAGCTGGTTCAGCTCTGTGGGTGGCTGGGAGTTAACAGACTTGGCTGTCCATTTATGCCCGACTACCCTCATCTGCTTAAATGGAAGAGGACAGATCCCCTTCCATTTTTTTTAGCGGACTGGATCAGATCCAGTGGTAGCTGGGTTAAAAAAAAAAAAAAAAAAAAAAAAAAAAAAAAGGAGTCAAAAAAGTCCATTTACACCTGCCTGTCCATAGGAATGCATAGCCCTTCCAATCACGTCCACCTTAAAAAGACAAGTGGACCTGATCAGATCTCCCATGTGAAAGGGGGCCCCCATTTACACCTGAGCATAGAGTTTTCAGGCAGAACGTCACATGATTTTGCCGCCGTCAAAAAAAGGTCAATGTAAAAAGCAGAAAAACATTCCAGAACTTGTTTGAGCTTCAGGAGTTTGAGTGGAGATGTGAACCATCTCCATAGAGAATAAAAGTACCAGTTACACTTACCGCTAACGGATTTTCTAGGAAATCTTCCAGGACGGCACACCTGAGAGGATAACTTGTCTCACCTGGCAGGAAACAATTAACAGTTTAAAAAGCCCCACCCTTCCCTCTGACCCTCAGTTATGACAAAGTAAAGACCCACACCAGTGTCAGAGGGTACATTCTGTGAAGAATAAAACATCACCAACAGTCAAGGGTAGGGAAGTAGGCCTGTCCTGGAAGATTTCCTAGAAAATCAGTTACCGGTAAGTGTAACTGGTACTTCTCCAGTCATCTTCCAGAATGGCACACCTGAGACGATGATCAAGAAGTTTAGGCCTACCTTAGGGTGGGACCACCACCTGTAGGACCTTCCTGCCAAAAGCAAAGTCCTGAGGGGACAACAGCTCCACTCTAATGCCTCAGGAAGGTATTAAGGCTCATCCATGTTGCTGACTTGCAGATCTGATCTATTGAAGCTCCTGCCCTCTGCCCAGGAGGTCGCCAGAGATCTGGTTGAATGAGCCTTAAGGTGGGATGGAACCGGTTTACCCGAGTGTTTATAAGCTAATGCTATCGCCTGTTTAATCCACCTGGCTATCGTTGGTTTTGAGGCCTGAAGACCCTTTCTTTGGCCACCAAAAGCAAATTAGAAGAGGATTTGATCTCCTAAATTCTCTTCTCCTAAATTCTCTTGCCCTTTCTAGATAGACTAAAGAACAAAACAAAAGGAGCAACAAAAAAAGGCTCTTTTATTGTCAGGGCCTGTAGGTCACCTATCCTAGCTGTGGTGATGGCCAGAAGGAAGCCCATCTTTTTGAACAATAGGTTTTTATTGAAGTTTTACAGGTGGTACAGAACAAAACAAAAGGAGACAAAAAAAGCAACAACAAGATAAAGAAAAAGAAAAATATGCCAGAATCTGGCCAACCATAGAAACCGCGAGTAGCAATTATGGTAAACATCATGGTAAACATTTGTTCAGGACTTTGATGTATGAAGACCTTTTCGGGTGTAAAGGATCATTCTGTGGCCAGGACTGGGGCCCACCCAGTCAGCGGGTCAAAATTAGGTTGTTAAATCCAGTAATTAGCAACTATAAAACCATATACGTAGGTTGTGACGGTACTCTATCGTCTTTACTCAGGTCAGTGGGTTGTGCATGTCGTCTTGGTAAGTACTGTATTGTGTAGTGGAGCTACTCAGTCTATGGGAGCCACAATTGAGCAACGCGATCCCTATTGCCATTCCTGAGTGCTATGTTTTGTTCATAGATGTAGTGTAGATGGGTTGTTCTCACCACATCACCTAGAGTGGGTGGTTTGGGATTTTTCCACTTTCTTGTGATGGACAGCCTAGTGGAGAGTAGAACGTGAGATATAATATGTCTCATCTGTGTCGGGTACGTGTCTATGCCTAAAGATAAGAGTGCAAGGTCAGGTCGTGGAGTAATATGTCTGATAGGAGTTGAAATGTGGATGTCCATAGGGGTGTTAGTGCAGGGCAATTCCAGAATGTATGGAGCATATCTCCATTCTGTCCACATAGACGCCAACATTGGGCGCTGGTGGAGTTAGAGAATTTGGCTGTTCTCGTTGGGGTCAAGTACCAACGTTGAGCTATTTTTATGGCCAGTTCCCACAGGTTGGAGCAACTAGTGACTTTGTAAACTGATTTGCACGCTGTGGTCCATTGGTCAATGGAGTATACTTGTCCAAAGTCTGATTCCCATTTGAGTAAGTGGTTAGATTTGGTGAATATATTTTTCTGTTGGAGTAGATTGTAAAACAGAGATATGCCCTTATGCTTGCAATTCGGGTTATGCAGGAATAGCCAAGCTGGTTGGGGGATTTCGCATGTCCAAGAGGTAGATGTAAGTAGGTAGTGTTTGGCTCTGAGGTACAGGTAGTATTCAGAGTCAGCGAGGAGAAATTCAGTCTGCAGGTCATGGAAAGATTTGAGATGAGTGTCAGTGAAGAGGTCGTTGATGTAAGATATACCTTTCTTGCACCAGTGTTTAAAGGATACTTGTTCCATTTTGTGGTGTAGCGTCAGGAGTGGGATTTTCAAGGAGGTTCTTGTGGGGTGGGTCAAGGTGAGATCAATGAATTTTTTCCAGGTATGTATTGAGGCCACCATTGTGGGGGGAAATTGAGACGTAGAGGTGGTAATACGAGGGTTAGAGAGCAGCCATGGGAGTATGTTTTTCTCTGGGGTCAGAGAGGATTCTAGTTGTCCCCATATGGTGTGTTGGACGGGAGAGAACCATTCTTTTATTTGTGTGAGGATTGCGGCTAGGTAGTAATCGCGGAAGTCGACGTAACCTGATCCCCCTGCAAAGCGTGTTTTAATTAGTTGTTTATGTGCGCTCCTGGCCCTTTTGCCCTGCCATGTGTAAGAGGATAGGATAGTCTGGAGAGACCTGAAGTAGGCATTTGGTATGGGTATTGGTAGGGTTCTAAATATGTACAGGATTTGGGGAAGATGAAGCATTTTGAATGCCGCCAGGCGGCCCATCCAGGACAGCTCAAAGGACGCTAGTTTACGTAGGCTATCTTGGAGTTTGTTGCGAAAGGGGATATAGTTATGAAAGAAAAGTTCCGCAGTGGTTTTGGTTAGTTGGACTCCAAGGTAGGTTATACTTTTGTCCGCCCAGGTAAACGGATATTGTTGTTGTAACAACAAGCTGGTCGTGGCATCTATTCCTAGGTTCAGGATGTTGGATTTGCTATCATTTACTTTATAATAAGATATCTTGCTGAACCTGGCTAGCGTCTCCTGAACTGCCGGGAGGGAGGATGTAGGGTTGGATATCATAAGTATGACGTCGTCTGCGAATAGGCTTATTTTATGTTCCTGTTTTCCTATGTTTATACCTGTGATTTGTTTGTTCGTGCGGATGGATTGGGCAAGGGGTTCCATAACTAAATTGAATATTAAGGGGGAAAGGGGGCAGCCTTGTCTTGTGCCATTTGTTATGTTGAACGGACTAGATAGTGATTCCGCTGAGTACACTCGGGCTGAGGGAGAAGAATATAGGGCCATGATTGCTTTATAAATTTGTCCCGTGAGTCCGAATTTTTTCAAGACTGACGACAGGTACCCCCAGTGTACTCTATCGAATGCTTTTTCAGCGTCTAAGGAGAGGAGTACAGAGGGGGCACCTGTGAGTTTCGCCTGGTGTATGATGTCTATCATCCTTCTGGTGGCGTCTGAAGATTGTCTGCCCTTTGTGAATCCTGACTGGTCTTTATGGATAAGTTGTGGGAGGATGTTGATTAATCTATTGGCAATTAGTTTCGCATAAATTTTAGCGTCTACATTGAGCAGGGATATGGGCCGGAAGTTTTGGGGAGAAGTGGGTTCTTTACCTGGCTTGGGGAGTGTGACTACTATGGCACTAAGCATATCTGAGGAGAAGGAGGATGAGGAGGCCGCGGCATTGTAAACTGCGCTAAGTTTGGGGGCTAGAATCTGAGTAAATGTCTTATAGTATTCCCCGGTGAACCCGTCGGGTCCAGGGGATTTGGCTGTCGGGAGATTAGAGATAGCGTATTCTATCTCTGGGATCGTGAAAGGGTCATTGAGTTTGGATAATTGAGCTGAGGAGACGGAGGGAAGATCAATGTTATCTAAGAATTTGTTGATATCATCCTTGGAGGGCTGAATAGTGGCTGTGTCGTCTTTTAAGTTGTAAAGGTCTTTGTAATATGTACTGAATGCGTTCGCTATTTCGTGAGGTTTAAGCAGTTTTTCCTTAGTGTGTGGGTGTTGGATGTATGGTATTTTAGATTTGGCTTTATGCCCTTTGAGTCTCAGTGCCATCAGCTTGCCTGCTTTATTACCTGTGGAGTATGTGTTAGCTCTTAATTTGGTGTATGTTTTTTCAAATGCCTGGAGGAGTAAGGCTCGCAGGTCGTGTCTTAATTTAAAGAGTTTAGTTTGGAGTGTAGGAGATGGGTCGGTTTTGTTTTGGGCGTCAGTGGTTTCTATGTCAGCTGTCAGTTGGTCGAGTTTTTGTGATCTCAATCTTTTATTTCTGGCACTCTGTTGTATGAGAACACCCCTAATTACAGCCTTGTGGGCGTTCCACACCACCTCTGGGTCAGACACCGAACGGGAATTTATGGAGAAATACTCAAGTTGTTGTTGTATTTTCTGCCTTATGGGCTTGCTGTGGAGAAGGTAGTTATCGAGTCTCCATAAGTAGGAATTAGGGTGGTGGTGTTTAACATTGATAGTGATACTGACGGGGGCATGATCTGACCAGGTGGTGGTGTGGATCACTGATGCTGAAATTTTTTGTAGCAAACATTTGTCAGCGAGAAACAAGTCTATGCGCGAGTAGGTGTTGTGACGCGGTGATAAGAATGTATAGTCGCGTTCACTGGCGTGACAACACCTCCACACGTCGTACATATCATTTGAGTTGATAAAACTTTTCAGAGGTGAGGCGTGTCTTTTTTTACCCGCTGTGGAGTCCATATGGACATCAGGTACCAAATTGAAATCGCCACACCACAATACATGTCCTTTTTGAATCTTGTGGACCTTTGTTATGAGTTTGTTGAGGAAGGACATCTGACGTTGGTTCGGTGCATACAGGGATACTAAGGTGTAGAGGACGTTGTTGAGTTTGCAGATAAGGATAATGTACCGACCTTCAGTATCCGTGATGCATTGGAGAAGATCAAATGAGACTGTTGCGAATGGCGATTAGTACGCCTCTTTGTTTCTTGGACACATAGTACATCGCATTTGAGCGATAAGGCTGTCCTCCATAGGGAAGAGCGCTTGGCAGGGTGGTTTAGTCCCTTTGCATTTAGGGACACAACTGTCACGGACATTGTAGTGTTCTGTATAGTAGTGGTGCGTGCGTTCAACTTACAGTTGTGAGGGGTGGAACTTGTTCTCTTCTGGTTGCGTGTCAGGTGAGGTTGCGGAAGTGACTTTAGAAGATGCTCGATGGGTAGAGATGATGCTGGGCGACACCAGATACTGGAGGTTGGCTGTGAAGACTTCCCTGTAGGAAGCCCATCTTAAGAGCAAGAAAAGTAAATGGAATTTGAGCAAACGGCTCAAAAGGCCCTTTTGTTAGGGCATCCAAGACCAGGGACAAATCCCACAGAGGGAACCGGACTGTCCTTACCGGGGTTAATCTTTCCCTGGCTAACAAAAATCTCTTAACAAGGGGGTCCCGAGCTAACCTAGTATCAAAAAAACACACAGACAGGGCTGCCACCTGGACTCTAAGGGTGCTGACCGCTAATCCTTGGTCTACCCCTTCTTGGATATAATCCAAAACAGTTGGAATCGTTTGGATAGCTCTCTGCTTAGCCTGAACCCATCGGGAGAAGACTTTCCAGACCGTTGCATAAATTTGTCTGGTAACCTTCTTCCTACTAAGGAGAAGAGTGTCAATTACCTTCTCCGAGCATCCCCTGCTCCTGAGGATCTGCCTCTCAAGAGCCAGGCCATTAGGGACAGAAACCCCAGGTTGGGATGAACCACTGGGCCCTGGCAGAGAAGATCTCGCCCGATCGGGAGATGCAGCGGAGGAACAGTTGACCACCTCCACAAGGTGGGGAACCAGACCCGCTTTGGCCACCAGGGTGCAATTAGGATGAGATCTCTGTCCGACTGGGACAGCTTCTGCAGCACCCGTGGAATGAGTACTAAGGGAGGGAAGGCGTACGCCAGACTGAAATCCCAGCTCTGAGCGAGGGCGTCTACCCCCAAGGATCCCTGCTCTCTGGTGAGAAGAATCTCTGCACTTTTGCGTTTTTCCGACAAGCAAATAAATCTCTGGTCTTCCGAAATGACGGCTTACCAGAGCGAAGACTTCCCTGTTCAGTTCCCATTCTCCCTAAAGAATGGGCTGCTTGCTGAGGAAGTCCGCTTGGAGATTGAGAGATCCCTTTATATGAACTGCAGAGATCGAGAGAATATTCCTCTGCCTCACCTAGGAACTCAACTCTCGAGTCAGTGCCTTTAAACTGACTGACCTTCGCTTAATGCCTTCCCAACTGCCAGAAGCTCCCTGAAATTTGAGGAAGCTCTGCTCTGACTCTGATCCCTGGGACCTTGGGCGTAGTGGCCTCCTAAATGAGCGCCCCCCCCCCCCCCAACCCCAGGCACTTGCGTCTGTTATGCCTATTGGGTCTAGCTGCGTCCATGTCCGACCTCCAGATAGGTTGACAGGTTTACAGGATCAAGCCACCATGCTAGAGAGCTTCTCACCTCCTCTACCAGAGGAACTCTTTCTTCCAGGGTTTCTCTTCTCCCATCCCAGGAGGAGAGAAGGAAGCCCTGGAGATCGTGGGAGTGGAGCTGGGCCCAGGAAACCGCTGGGATGCAAGAGGCCATAAGCCCCAGCACCCTCATAATGTTCCTCAGAGACACCTGTGGGGCTTCGAGGCATGCTGTCACTGCGCCTTGAATCTTTCAGATTTTCTCAGGAGGAAGAAAAACTCTGGGCCACTGAGTCCAACTGGTACCCTAAGTACATCTTTGATTGTGATAGGTCCAGGGAGGACTTCTGACTCACCATCCACCCCAGAGAATCCAGGGTAGTCAAGACCCAATCTCGATCCCTCAGGATTTGGTCTTTGGATGGACTGTAAATCAACAGATCGTCCAGATATGGTATCAGAGCCACACCCTGAAGGTGTAGGAAGGATACCACCTCCGTGAGAACCTTGGTAAAGATTCTTGGACTGGCTGCAAGGCCGAAGGGGAGTGCCCTGAACTGCCAATGCTGCACCCCGTTCTGTTCATACTGCAAAACGCAAGTACTTATGATGATCTGGGGAAATGGGCACGTGCAGGTAAGCATCTTTGAGATGTAACGTTATCATGAAAACTCCCTACTGGAGGAGTTTTGACCGTATAGATGCTTTCCATCCTGAACTTCTTGTACAGCAAGTAGCGATTTAGTTTCCGTAGATTGATAATCAACCGAAACCTGCCCGATGGCTTCGGAACCACGAAAATGTGGGAATAAAAACCGAAAGCCTGCCGACTCACTGGGACAGGGATAATTACTTCCTGTTCTGCGAGTACGTAGACACTGTCCAGTAAGCCCTTTGCTTTCAGTGGATCTTTGGGAATGTGAGTAATCAAAAAATTTTGAGGTGGGGTTGACCAAAACTCCAGCTTGTAACCTACTTTTATAAGGTTTAAAATGTAGGGGCTCTGAGATCCTTTCCCACTGGGGGAGAAACCACGAGAGCCTTGCGCCCACTTTTACGCTGGCGTCATTTTGTTTCTTTGCTGGATGGGCCGGAAAAAGGATGCCACCTTTTCCTTGCCCTTTCCAATCCCCCACTTCTTCCTTTGCCCACCCTTGCTCTTGAACTGACTTTGCAGGGGGGGCCACGAAAAAAAAAAAAAAAAAAAAAAAAGTCCTTCTTGGGTTTTGTTGGAAATTTACCTTTTTCTGTGGATTGGGAAAGGACCTGTTCCAGACCCGAACCAAAGAGCAGGGAGCCCTCTAAAGCAGGGGTCTCAACCTGGTGGCCCTCCAGCTGTTGACTACAAGTCCCATGAGGCATTGCAAGGCTGACAGTTACAAGCATGAATCCCAAGGCAGAGGCATGATGGGACTTGTAGTTTTGCAACAGCTGGAGGTTTGAGACCCCTGCTCTAAAGGGATACCACAGAGTTGGGATTTTAGATGTGAAGTCTCCATCCCATGTCTTGACCCAAAGGGCCCTCCTGGCTGAGTTCAGTAATGCCGCTGACTTAGCAGTCGTCCTTACTGTCTACTGCAGCATCTGCCAAAAAGGCAATTGCTCTCCCCACAACTTCCAGGGATTCTACTACCTCCCGGGATTCCTTCTTACGCGTGAGATGGGCGATCAGTTTGTTGAGCCATGCATCCATGTTCCTGGCTACACAGGCAGAGGCCAATGCATTTGCCTCCCAAGCTCTCTGCAACAAAGTCTCAGATTTCTTATCCTGAATGTTGTCTGCGTTCTCAAAGGACAAGTCCGACCTCTTAGATACCTGCGCCAAAGACTCATCTAGGCGTGGGACCTTAAAAAAAATCTCTTCCTCCTTAAAAGGAAATCTTTTTTAAGTTTCAAGTCTGAGGAGCTTACGCTCAGGCTCTTTCCACTCCCTTAGAATTAGGTCTTTAAGGGACTGATGTACTGGGAAGGACCTAGCCTGTGGCTTACCCAATCCCCTGTAAACCTTATCCTGAGCTGACACTTGGGTGGAAGGTAACTGAATGTCCTCCGACGCATAAACAGATCTGAGGAGATCCATAGCCTCAGCTGAAAAGAGGTGCCCCCCCCCCCCCCAGGTTTGGCCTCAACTTGGCTCTCCTGATCCGAGTCCTCCTCTTCCTGGGAACTCAAGTCTGAGCTACGAACCTCTGAATAGTAGGGGCAGGTTCCTGAGACCCTGTATTAGGTAGATCCTCTTCCTGTGAGGGAGAGCTTTTACTTCCTGATCTGACGTCTCACCGACGCTGATCAAGAGTGGCTTTAAAAGACTGAAGGGTAGCTAGCATCTCTACTTGTAGTGCCCAGCATTCCTTCGCAACCTGTGCTGTCTTTGCCTGCCAATTTGTAAATGCATTTATAACAAAAAGGCTTGCTGTGGTCCTGTGGAAGTTTGACACTGCAAGACCCACAGCGTTTAGTTTTAGATGTGGCTTTCCTAGACCTACTGGCACTCCCCTGGGCAGGGCATTTGGTCTCTGCACAAAGAAAGGAAAACAACATCTATATAGAGAAACAGTGTGGGGGACAGGGAAATAGGGCCACCCCAAACGCCTGCCCCACCTCGCTCCAGCCGAGTCACTCACCCCGTGGCGACTTCTGGCGCTGTGAGCTCTGGTCCGCCTTCCATCCTCTGCCTCTACACCGGTAGATGGATCTTCTGTGAAGGCTGTGGACCTTGGGCCCCCTCACTCCAAACCGCCGCCTCGTGCTTCCGACCGCCGCCATTTTGTTGAAGTCACACAAGCGCCCGGCGGCTTCCGGACATGCGCAGTAGCAGCTGACACCGCTCGCACATCGGTCTATCCAGAAGGACAGCACAGCTCCCTGAGGAGAAATAAACATTTGGCCATTGGAGCCCAGCTTCCGGCCAATGTGGGGTGTACAGGCGCCCCCCCCCCCCTGACCATCCACCACTGTCAGGTAGGAGGGAAAGTTAAATGGCCCCTGGGGTTATGGACAACTCACCTGTCCTAGTGCTCCAGCCTCTCCATATTCAGAAATGCTTTTAAGGAGAGCAACAGGGAAACCCCTTGATGCAAAGGCAAACGAATGCCTGAACAGAACCCCACAGACACCACTGACAGCTCTGGGTTTGTTCTTTAAGGGGGTGACCATGGTCCCAGACCTGAGGTCTTAGAAAATTAAAGGTTTTGCAGCCATCAGTGTGTGGGAAAACACAATCAGTCCCAGCGTTTTGTAGCTTCAGGCTCCAAAACGCTCAGGTGTGAATGGGGCCTTAAAAAGTTACATTCAGACAGGGAAAAAAATAAATAAAATATCTACATCGTTAATATAATGGCAGCTAGTTTTGAACAAGGCAAAGAAAGGTCTGCATCAGGCAGCAATGGCTCACCTCTTGCACCTTTGGGTCCCAAAGAGAGCGAGCAGTTCTGGTTTGTCCAACCCTAATCCAGCAGCCTGAAAAACAAAAATGAGTTAAACGCTATACCTGCTAAAACTTGATGAAAGTGGGCCATACTTTAGTAAAAGTTTGTTCAAAACTTAATTTTAAGAATGTTGAGTTACTGGCATTTATGATGTCGGTGGGTGCTTGCTAAACAAAGATGAGGAAGCAGTGACAACAACGCTAAATGTTTTGCTTTACACTGAAATGTGAGGTTCGTTCATCTGAACACACAATTTGGCCGTTTACAAGAGATTCTGCATAGACAGTACAGTGCCGAGATCTCCCTCATGGCATTTCCCCTGCTAGTCAAATTACAACATGTGAGCAGACTGCAGTTCTGATGATTGTGAATGAATGAATGAATGAATGAATGAGCGATCAACTTGTAAAACAAGCCATTCCTTAAAAAAAAAAAAAAAAAACAACATTTGAGCTTCCTATTGAAAGCCTGTGCAGAGGGGGTGTGTCAGGACAAGTCTGATCATTGGAGAACAGGCTAGCTAGAGAACTGACCAGTGTGTTCCCCGTTTAGTGTGGTCATTTTTTAATAGGAAAAAAAATAAAAAACAATGAAGGGACTGTCAGATTACACACAAAGGAAGCGATACAAATTATATACATTAGTACAGCAGGCATATTGTAGGAAAATGAAATGCTGGGGTAACAAACTTTAAAAAAAAAAAAAAAAACGAGTTATAATATATCTTTCCATTTACCAAGGCTGGCAGCATAAAGGGTTGATAGAGTTTAGCACAATTACATTTTGTACAAAGCAAATTAAGTTACATTATAAACTCTAGTTATCTTTCAAATGGGAAAGATACAGAGCGTGTTGTGATTATTATTGCTAGGATACACAGCAATTACCTTGATGAAGTTCCCAGTGGGATCAGCCAACATACGAACCTACAGAAACATAAAACACAGGTAAAGAAATTAAACATGACAAGGCATTATACTCCTAAAATCTGAAAATTTGACCAAGGTTCTCTTTTCAAATAAAGCAAAAGAACAAATCCGCTGCGAGTACCTAGAGGGTGCTACAGATATGTGCAGACACCTAATACGCTGCTGTTAAGGCAGAATCGACTGTTCTGACCTTTTCAATTTGTGATGAAGCTTGCCCACTCCATCCTGCCCATTAACATTGCTACCAGTCAGCAAGACAGCCCATTAATGGGCTATTATAATGTGGGAGAGGTTGCAGCAAGACGCCCAGACACACCATAGAACTGTTGGGGCTCAACCTGTCATAAAAGGCCCAGCATTCAGCCATAAAAGCAAGGTATTGGAGGCTGTATTCTACCAGTCTAGTGGTCTGTGGCAGGGATTTTTTTTTGGCAGAATGCCAAAAAAAAAAAAAAGTCAGAACCCCGAAACATTATATATGGTTGTCTCGGTACTAGTATCGGAATGATACCAATCATTTGCACGAGTACTTGTACAAATGCACCCGATGCTTAATCCGATACCTGGGAGAGGCCGGTGGAGCGGCCAAATAGTCCTCAGCAGTGGAACTAGTTAAGGTGGCAGGGGTGCAGGGCGCATCTGCACTTTCCATCGGGATCGTTAACCGGAGCCAACATCCGGTCGCCGTCAGTGGGTGAACATATCGATGCCCATCTTGGTACACCCTGCACTCGGCTGCAGTAAGCCACCAGCGGACACCTGGTTACACCCAGCCCATATAGGTTGGGTGTAACAAGATGTTCGCTGCGGCTGAGTGCAGGGTGTACCAAGATGTGTCACAGCATAGCATTGCAAAATAAATCCTTTCCGCTATCATATTGCTGCATTTCAGTGCCACCTGTCAAAATAAAATAAAAAGTATAATTCGGTACTTGTACTCAGGTCTTCAAAAGAAAGTGGTATCGGGACAACCCTAAACCCCCTTTTTTTTTTAGAAGAGACCTCAAGGAATAAAATGGCGGTTGTTGCAACTTATTTTGCAACACTGTATTTGCGCAGCAATTTTTCAAATAAAGTTTTGTAACACGCCCAAATTTGTGTAATGTGAAAGATGATTTTACACCGAGGAAATGCGTCAAACTTCAGTACTTAGAATTGTTGCTCTTGCTCCAACATTCATGGCGATATGTCACATGTGTGGTTTGAATGCGGTTTACATATGTGGGCACAACGTAACATGCGTTCGCTTCTGCGTGCAAGCAAGTGGTCCCCACTCCCGGGGGGGCGTTTAAAAAACGTCCTTATTGTTTATTTAACGTTTCACACTTTCCCTTTAAACTTAAAATTTTGATTGCTTTTATTCCTATTACAAGGAATGTAAACATCCCTTGGAATAGGGCATGATGCAAGACCCCACATCTCTCCTCTAGCCTGGAAAGACAGATAGTCAAATTCATGGAAGTGTTTACAACTGCTGGGGCTGGACACAACGTCATAAAGTTGCACCCGACCTCCGAAGGCCATAGAGACTGCTGGGGACTACCTGGTCCGTGGTTATCTCTATGGTGAACTTCCACCGCCAGATTCATTCTCCAGCTTGCTGACCGCACGGGCGAGCCAGTTGAAGCACCGGAGGGCAGCGGGATGGGTCCCCTTCTGCCACCTGTAAAAACAAGCTGCTATTTTTATGGTGTAGGGAAATCGCTGCCGAAAAAGGATGATATCTGAAGGATAGCCCCACTCAAAGCCCAGGACATCATGATGTACTGCAGACGGGAAGTGGTTAATCTATCATATGACCTGCATATAGCACCATTAAAGCAATTCACTGTCAAATATGTAGCGAAGCATCACCTGCAAAATACAAGGCTTTTTTCTCAGATGCCCCAACAGCTGTTTCTCTGATTGGTGCTTTTGTACAACACCGGCCTCTTAACATCTGTTAGACCTGATGGGTCTGATGCCTGACCCCCCATTGCATGCTCTGTTACCTTTCATAACCCTACATCACTACAGGACAGTTGTAACATCAGGAAACCAGCAGAAAGAACCACAGCCAAGGACACAGGTATGTGAAACACCAAGATATTGAATGTGGCCTGATTCTGCCCACAATTTCAAAAAGGCCCAGGTGTAAATGGAGCCGAATTGTTAAATGGCACACCAAACACACATGTGCAAAACAAAAAACATGTACTCCCACTACTCTAGGTGTGAGTGCGGCCTGACAGTGAAATTTGTGTGTTTACACAACAATGAGGCTTCATTCACATCAGTTTCTGAATGCATGGCAAACCACACAAAAATGCATGCTGCGTTTCAGAAACACTGCAAAATTTGAAATGCACAAAAACTGAGGTGATGCACTATGAACTTCTCCAAAAAAGTTCTGAAGCTTTTCTGGGGCAATTGAGTGTAGGGCAGACCATTCTATGCATGACGAGTGAAAACGCTCCAAAAACAAACATGCAGGAAAAGGAGTTTGTGCTACGTGGAGATGTAAATGAGTCCTGACAACCGAGTGTCTCCATCCACTCCCTCCTATGTACAATTTCTTTAGATTTACCAGAACCACGAACTAGGACCCATCTGAGCAATCCATTCAATTTGTATCCAATCAGGCAGGCCCTTGATGGGAGATCTAAAGGAGATTGTATAAGAAGTGGGTGGAAGGTAGTATTGTAAAGAGGGAGGTGTGGTCCAGAGTGGTGAACACCCTCTTCTGTGATGCAACAAGGAAGTGGAGACATCTGGGGGGGAAAAAAAAAAAAAAAAAAGTAAAAAGCTAAGAGAATCTTCAGGAAGTGATGGAATCTGAAAATACTTTTAAAAATTCAAATAAACTGACAATATTTTAAACCTGTGGATGAGGCAAGTGAGAGAAAAGCACATTGGGATGGCTGGGCCAGAAATGGAATTAGAAAAGGCTTCCATTTGTTTATGAAAACTGAAATTCTACCCGAAAAAATGTGAATCTTTTAATGCAAAAGTAAAATGGGCCACTTCACTGAGAAACATATGGAAGCTGTTAACATTGACCCCCAACTGCCATTAGTAACAAAAGTACTGAAAGGGGCTGATCAAGAGGACACTTTAGCAATCCTCATCTGCAAATCGCAAGAAGTTGCCACCAATGGCAGTCTACATATTTACTAGGGTTGCACTGATACAGATATTGGTGCTGAAACTAAGCATTTGCAGGGGTATCGGTACTTGTGCAAATGCACTGATGCTGCCAGCGGGACACACACACACACTTATCAGTTGTTAAGGAGTGGGGCTGCCACATCCTTAACCGATGACTGTCAGCGAGGTTCCCCTGTTGACAGCTGATGTGTTAAAGTCCTGTAATTGGATCCATCAAAAAAATAAAAAGCAGCTGGACAATGTTTAACATTGCTTAGCCACTGAAAATACCAAGATAAAAAACAGTTGGTTTCTTTTTGTATCTTCATCTACAGATCAAGGGATGAACTGCGATCTGCATATGAAGTTAGTTTAAGGCCTCATACACACAGAACGTTATAAAAACACTAGTAGAGTTAACTGTAGACTTTTAGCAAAAGTATACTCCACAAAAGCTTATGGCTCAAAAAACATTAAATAGCTGCATTTAAGGTTTAAGATTCATAGTTGGAGTTTTCAGCTGTAAAAACGTACCATTGCTGGCAGCCGAAGTGTAAACAAAACAGTTGCAGTAGGGTGTCGAAAAGTGCCATCCTACCATAAAGAGAACATTGTATCTACACAAATCCATCAGCAACCCATCCAAACTGAGCTAACAGGAATGGACAGCCCAGGCCTGCTTACCCAACTGTGGTTACACAAGGATTTCTGAAATCATGCCAGTTCCAGCAGTTACACAACCAAATAAAAAAAAAAAAAAAAAAAAAAAAAAATTATAAAAAAAGGAAGAATCTAGAGCTTACAACGGATTTCCAGCCTCCTGCATAAAAACAGAGCCTACCCAAGGACAGTACATAACAGGGCAAAAATTATAAAGTAGAAGGCACTCAATTGTTTTATTTGGAACCAAAGGCCTCACATGCTACACTTGTAAATAAAAAAAGAACAGATATCAAAAGGTTGCAGGTTTGACTGACCAATAGTATTGCAGCTGACATTTTTCTAGTCCAAGCTAAAAGAAATCAGGATGGATTGCTACGAGCAACAAACATATGTTTTGATATGTATATAAATAAATAATAATCTACTTCATAAACCAAGTACTATAATAACCCTTTTAGGGTATTCAAAATGTATGCATGCATGTTTTATTTTCACACACAGAGTGCAAAGTATTGAACACGTCACCATTTTTTCTAGGTAAATATATTTCTAAAGGTGCTATGACATGAAGTTTGCAACCCATACATACAAAGAAACCAACACAAATAAAAGTTCAGAAATCAAGTTGTGTAATAAAATGGAAACGACAAAGGGGAAAAAAAAAAAAAAAATAAAAGTATTGGACACTGGTAATGACAGCTTCAAGACACCTCCTGCATGGAGAAACTAGTCGCATGCATTGCTCCGGTGTGATTTTGGCCCCATTCTTCAAATCTTGAATGTTCCGTGGGCCTCTATGAACTTAGAAAATCTATGGAAAGGACTATTGAATTCAAGTCAGGTGATTGACTGGGCCATTCTAGCAGCTTTATTTTCCCCTTTCTTTGAAACCAATTGAGAGTTTCCTTAGATTTAGGTTCATTATCTTACTGAAATGTCCACCCTTGTTTTATCATCCTGGTAGATTGCAGCAGATTTTTTATCAAGAATGTTCTGGTACATTTTCCATTCATCCCTCCTTCAATGACATGAAGTTTGCCAGTACCATATGCTGAAAACAGCACCACCCCATGGTGTTCCCACCTCCAAATGTCACTGTTGGTATGGGGGTGATGTGCAGTGCCATTTGACCTCCAAACATGGTGTATTATGGCATCCAAAGAGTTCAATTTTGGTCTCATCTGACCAGACTATTCTCCCAGCATTTCACAGGCTTGGCTAAATGTTATGCAGCAAACTTTAAATGAGCATCAACATGCTTTTCTCATCAGCAATGGAGTTTTGCATGGTGAGCGTGTATACAGATCATGGTGCTTGAGTGCATTGCTTAATGTTTTCTTTGAAATTGTACCTGCTAATTCCAGGTCTTTCTGAAGCTCTCCACAAGTTGGGCGGCACAGTTGAGACTGAACCAGCTGATATTAAATATGCACTGACAAGGGGCAGGATTGCCTTCCAATTACTGATGGAAAGCCAAGATACCAGCTGAAATGTATGTCTTTTTGCACCTCCCTTTCTTCATGTGTTCAATACTTTTTCTGAGCCATTCCATTTTTACAAATAACTTAATTTCTGAACTTAAGTGTTTTGGTTTATTTGCATGTATGGATTGCATGGGTTGTTACAGACGTGGGGTGACAATTGCATATCAATAGTACCTTTAGAAATATATTTACCTAGAAAAAATAAAATAGGCAATGTGTTTAATACGTGTGTGTCTAAGGTTTATTTTACAGTTTCAAGTGAAGTCTCAATGGGTTATCGTGGGTGGTCATAATGTTATGGCTTATCAGTGTATAGGTCCGACAGTTATGGGGCTCTTTACATTTTGTAAAATAACTGTCCCTGCCCTCAAAGAGCTTACAAATCAAAGTTCCCCCATTTCACATGCATACAAATACTAGGGGCCAGTTTAGACAGGACTCAACCAAATCATCATGTCTTTGGAATGTGGGAGGAAACTGGTGTACCCAGAGGAAACCCATGCAAGCATAGGGAGAACATGCAGACATGCACGTGGTAGGGGTGTACATCTTCACTGGTCTCAATTAGATTACCCTGTCCACGATTCGCTTTCACAATGCATCACGATTACTGCGCAAGGTTAAACTTTTTATCCAAAATTTCAAGCAGTCAGAAAAAACGAATATTTCTCCAGTGGCAGAGGGAATTGGATCAGCGACACTGGCACTCACCTGCTCAGTCAATTCCCCCTCCTCCATGTGTATTCCCCTTCCGGTGCCTCCAGTGAAGCTTCTCCTGATGTTGGGTGTCTTTGAGCTCCTCCCCCTGTAAGCTCATCAGCTGACTTTCTGCTTCAGTGAAGGGGGAGGGAGCTTTAACCACCATGCAGGCTCTGCCCGTTTCTCCTGGAGAGGCAGAGCACCACAGATGACATCAGCAGACATTGATTGGTGTCTGAATCACGAGGCACTGATGCTGCCATTATATTCAACACCCCTAGCAGGTAGTGCAGGGATCCTCAAACTGCGGCCCTCCAGCTGTTGCAGAACTACACATCCCATGAGGCATTGTAAAACTCTGACATTCAGACATGACTAGGCATGATGGGAATTGTAGTTCCTGAACAACTGGAGGGCCGTAGTTTGAAGACCCCTGAGGTAGTGGGTCAAACCAAGGACATAGCCTTGCAAGGCTCAGTGCCAACCACTGAGTTGCCCATGGGGTTGGGTTCACACCATTGCACTGTGGTGAACTAACACATTACATGCAATTGGTGCCAGTCAATCAGAATAGCACTCCAATACTCTAAGGCAACGCAGTTCCAATGTACATTCATTTCAGTACACCAGAGCACATGGCAACACAATGGTGCATGTCCATTTTCATGGACATTTGGTGCATTACCAGCGAATTCATTTGAATGAGCTGCCTTACCACTTTCCGACCGGCGCACGACGATGTACGTCCATTTTTTGAAGAGGGATATCTCGGTAACGGCAGCAGCTGCTGCCACAACCGAGGTATCCATCTCTTCAGGCGCCGGTCAGCTGTCCGATAATGGTGGTCATCGCGGCGAATGCGCCGCGAGATCACTGTTATCGGCGGCGGGAGAGGTGCCCCCCCTCCCGCCGCTCTCCCGCGCCTTCCGCCGCTTACCGGAACCGTCGGCAGCGGCGGAGGCGATCGGGTCCGTTCCCCTGATGTGTCTAGAGATGAGTGACGCTAAGATGGCCGCCACTCATCTCTATACCATAGGAGGGCGGAAGCGACGTCAAAAACGTCACTTCCGCCCATACCTCTTAAAGAGGAATTTTCAAATGTCTTTTAAATGACATTTTGTTTTTTTTTTCATTGAAGTCCAAATATGAGATCTGAGGACTTTTTGACCCCAGATCTCATATTTAAGAGGACCTGTCATGCTTTTTTCTATTACAAGGAATGTTTACATTCCTTGTAATAGGAATAAAAGTGAGCCAATTAATTTTTTTTTTTTAAACAGTGTAAAAATAAAATCAAGAAAAAGAAAAAAATTTTTTTTTAAAGCGCCCCGTCCCGACGAGCTCGTGCGCAGAAGCGAACGCATACGCGAGTGGCGCCCGCATATGAAAACGGTGGTCAAACCACACATGTGAGGTATCGCCGCGATCGGTAGAGCGAGAGCAGTAATTATAGCCGTAGACCTCCTCTGTAACGCAAAATATGCAACCTGTAGAATTTTTTAAACGTCGCCTATGGAGATTTTTGAGGGTAAAAGTTTGATGCCATTCCACGAGCGGGCGCAATTTTGAAGCGTGACATGTTAGGTATCAATTTACTCGGCGTAACATTATCTTTCACAATATATAAAAAAATTAGACTAACTTTACTGTTGTCTTATTTTTTTATTCAAAAAAGTGAATTTTTTCCAAAAAAAGTGCGCTTGCAAGACCGCTGCGCAAATACGGTGTGAAAAAAAGTATTGCAACGACCGCCATTTTATTCTCTAGGGTGTTTGAAAAAAAACAATATATAATGTTTGGGGGTTCCAAGTTTTTTTCTAGCAAAAAAAAAAAACTGTTTTAAACATGTAAACACCTAAAATCCAAAACGAGGCTGGTCTTAAAGTGGTTAAAGTGGTTGTAAAGTCAGGAGTTTATCTTAATGCATTCTATGCATTAGGATAAAAAAATGCCTGAGTGCAGCAGCCTCCCCCAATACTTACCCGAGACCCATCTCTGTCCAGCGATGTCCACAAATGTCCTGGCTGTCCAAAACTCCCTCCTGATAGGAGGAAACACAACAGATCCTCCATTGGCTAACTGACTTTGATAGCAGTGGAAGCCAATCAGGAGAACGAGGGGAACAGGGCTGGGCCGCAGCTGTGTCTGAATGGACACAGGAGGCTGTGACAGCTTGGGTGCCCCCACAACAAGCTGCTTGCTGTGGGGGCACTTTACAGGTGGGAGGGGCCAGGAGCACAGAAGAGGGACCCGAGAAGTGTATGATCTGTAGATTTGCACAGAGCAGGCAAGTATAACTTTTTTTAAAGACTTACAATCACTTTAATGCAAGGCACATTCATTTGCAAAAAAAAAAAAAAAAATGAAGAAAACTGAGCCCAGCCTAAACAGTTATAATTGTTTACATCATACTAATAATTTCTCGTGAGTAATGCCCTATGAATCTTTCTACTTATACCTTTCCATCTGCATCATGAGCTTTCCCCCACTCGCTCATAACAAAGGGATCATTGACAGAGATACAAGCAATAACTTTCACTCCACGGGATTTCAGGTCCTCAGCTTGACTCACGTATCCAGGCAAATGTGTCTGCAGGCAAAAGAAAAAATAAATAAACAAACAAACACCCAATACTTGCCAAGGATGCAGTCACCAAAATAATAATGTAACGACTAATAATGTAACCCAGATCACAGCGCGAGGCCAGATTACTAAAAGGATTTGACAAAAAAAAAAAAAAAAAAAAGTTTTAAGACCGACTTCGATCATGTAAAAAGAAAATCCCTGTTTACCTATTTCATCTACACATAAATGGATATTTGAAGTGAACATTTACACAAGTCATTTCAATTCTTTTAGTATGCCCGCCTCTAGAGTAGGCAATTATACATGGCAGGAAACCACAGTATACGATTTGAAAAAGTTTAACCATGTAGGAATAAAATGTACATCCGTTAGGTATGCTTATTGAATAGAGCCCCCTCATGCCAAAATGTTGATTCCACGATGCAGTAAAAAATAAATTCTAGATTATAACACATTGTGACAGAGCAAGACACTGTCACTGAAAATGGAGAAAATGATACAGGGTCCACATTAAGGGTTAATGTGAGGTTCCAGACTACCGTTTGAGCAGAGAAAACTGTTTTTTGGATCGGGACTTTGTCCCGTGTTTGGATTTTACCAGGTGCCTGCACCCCGGCTAAGTATACAGGTGTGTGGGGTCATTATACACTCAAGCCTGAGGACAGCTCAGAGCTCCCGGTTTTTGAGACAGAAGGTTTCACCCAGGGGGGGTGAGAGGAGTCCAAACCAGGAGGTCTCACCCAGGGGTCAGATGGACTCCTATCTGGGCATTAGGAGAACCCCTAGTCAGAAGCCAGGAATGGGCTATGCAGAAGAGCACTGCAATTAAAGGCCAAGAGCCAAAGGAAACCAGCGGAGCGGGACAACAGTCAGAGGGACTGGTAAGAAGAGTGGCGGTGCTGCCAACAAGGGAGTCAAAAGGCTCAGTATTTTCATTTATTCATAATGTGCCACTGCATGCAGATGTATTTTGGGTCAACATTAAAGCCATTGAGTCAGCATAACATCCAGGCATTGTACATTTTCTAGTAAGCAAATGGCATTTAAAAAAAAAAAAAAAAAAAAAAATAAGTCACCACTACAGGTTTACAGCTATACTAGAAAGACACATAACAGGATAAGAAATGTGATCTACACGTTATTTTATTTCGATCAGTGAAATTCCACAATTTCAATTAGAACATTTTTTCCACATTGGGTTGGGTCCCTGAAAGAACAGTACTGAGGTGAATCACCAGGGTCAGCTCTTGGAGGTAACCAACAAGTTTTCAGGTCCTGGAAGAAAACCCAACAGAAACCCATCACACATCGAAAAGTGAAGAGAGCCCTGATAGAATCCAAACCTAGGACTCCAGCACTGCAAAGCAAGACCAATAGGAAAGAAAGAATAGTCACTTCTGATGAATATTCTATAATGCCATCTACTTCAGGTTTCCCCAAAAGGAAAATGATATGCACGTTTCTGGACATGCAGTAAATACATGCGACACCCAATCCTTAAGTATGATGTCTATTAGAGCCAACCTTCTGATGCTTTTCACAATGTCCGTTATAAAAATTAGGAAACAAGTTTCTACATGGCAATGGAAACCACTGGACATTTAGTGATATTTCTACAAATAAGTATTACTCCATTTCCTATTACACAAGATTTTTAGAAGGCGATTTGTACAGTTGAATGAACAGGACGTTCTGAGGGGCATTTTCTTGGTGCCTTACAGGTCACATCCATTTCATGTCTTAGATAAGGAATACACATAGTATACCCCATAATGGGGAGCTGAGCCTTATAGTACATCATAATAGGAGACCTTATATCCTTTATGTTATCTTACACAAGCAGCATCATTAACAGTACTTTATAAGCCCAATGTTGGATGAATTACAGACACTTGTCTCTGAATATTATAATCCTCTTATAAAAATTAGACATGCTAAACATGTCATATGTAGGGCCAAAACAACTAATTGATTCATATAGAATGCATTATTTATTTACATATCAGGTATTTCAGTGCAGCACACATACAGCTCAGTACACCGTCCATACATATCAGCAAGTGTTTGAGAACTTGTGAATGTGTGAGGAGCAATGCCTCATGGGACATGTAGTCCTGGGCAGGAAGTGAGTGGTTCTAAAGGCAGAAGTTCTTTACCTTGCAGCTTGCTATTGAGGCACTCTGAAGGCAGGAGGAGCCAGAAGTGTCGGAGGGGGACCCTAGAAGAGGAACCAGGCTGCTCTGTGCAAAACCATTACACAGAGCAGGCAAGTACAACATTTTTTTTTTTAGTTCAACAAACTTTAAAGTACTCAGGGAAGATCAGCATCTGAACCAATGCTGTATCCTGGCCTAGGCTGACAAGGCCCAGGCCTAGAGCAGCACGGAAAGAATACCCACCACCTTGCGCTACACTTAGTGTAGCGCCAATCTTAAGGGGCAGACTGGGCTGATAGACCAATTTGCCTAGCTCCCCCATAAAAATGCATGCAGCGTTTTCCATGTATTCCAATGGCTCTAGTTCACACCATGCAGTCAGTTTCTGGTGCAGAAAACAAACAAAAAAAAAAAAACACGGAACTGCATCTGGTGTGAACTGGCCCTTAAGGGGAACTACACTGCATTTGAGCAATACAAACCAAAAACATCATTTTTAATATTTAAAGCAGACTAACCCACCCATCCACGCCTCCATGATTTATTTTGTTTGGAAACCACTTTGTAAAACATCCCCCTAGTATTTCTGGCCAAGGCCATCTTGAGTAAGGGCAGATGCTTCATGTAGCATTTA
Source organism: Lithobates sylvaticus (assembly GCA_028564925.1). Lineage (NCBI taxonomy): Eukaryota > Metazoa > Chordata > Amphibia > Anura > Ranidae > Lithobates > Lithobates sylvaticus. The sequence continues at coordinate 60,214,855 of CM053034.1, read as the reverse complement.
CTTCCTGGCATCCATCAGTCCTTAGCTCAGACACAGGCAGGAGGGTGTGCTTAGTTGAGAAAACCCCTGGGGGGGGGGGGGGGGGGGGGGGGGGGGGGGGGGGGGGGATGTACAACATTTGGCTAGGCCTGGAAACCAAAAAGTAAAACCAACACCGGGCGATCCTGCACGGTGCAGTTTTGACAGCCCATTCATTTGAAGGGGCTGCAAAATGCACTGGAAAGCAGAAAACGAAGTGCAAGCTCTACTTTCAGAATACTCTGTTCCAAACTGCATGGCACTGTGGTACAATGTAATTTGGAGTGCCATTAATGATTAATTGGCATCAGCATGGGCCGATACCAGATATTCATGCTTCACTGTACTGTTATATCAGTGTGTCACCTATAGGAAGTGCCCTGGTCCTGAAACATTGGCTTATTTGACTGATGTGACATTACACCAATAAAAAGTGTACAGTATATAATTGAAATAGGGTGCTGGTGACATCTTATCGATCCATTGTAATAAAGGGCTACATAATATAGTATAGAACAGACTCCTAACTGCAGCCAACCTACCTTGCTACATCCTGGGGTGAAAGCTCCTGGGACACCAAACAGAATCCCCTTCTCAGAGCCGAACACATCCTTGACACTGGTCTTTTTTTCTGGACAGCCATCGAATACCTGTGCATCAGGAATTGGATCTCCTACCTGCCAACATATCAGATAACAGAATGGGTCACATAACTTACTGGGTAACACAATGTTAGCGTTTCATCAGCATGTACAAATTTATTCATTCCACACCCATTGCCTCAACCACAGGACTGGCCAAACTTTTCTGGCAGTCACGTGTCTGGGTTTTCCCCATAACAGCTTTGGTGTAATTGCCACATAAAATGTCATCATGCACATCCTGAATCTTGTAATCAAATGGAGATTGTAACATATGGTAGTTCCACAAGATTTAACAGTACATAGTGACGCCAGACTAATTGAGGATTTTTAATTTATTTTTAATCCCAAAAAAAGCTAGCAATTGTTTTTAAAAGGTCTTTGCAATTGTCACATAATATTAAAGTGCCCCCCCCCCTCACTTGCATAGGTGGATCTGTCTGTCCCCTGTCGGTTCCAAGACTGAGAACTGAGCGATCAAACACAGCCAATCGCTCAGTTCTAAGAGCCCCGCCCCACGCTCACTGGAGCACTTGGCTGTTAAGGGGCTGGAGCGGCCAGCAGCATCTAGCTGGTGCTGGTCCAGGCATGTGCGGATCCCGACAATATGGTCGTGATCTTTCCCAAGCCTGGACTATCTCCGACGTCAGCTGACAGTGGGCTGAAGCCCGCTGTCTGCTGAAAACAGATCACAGGAATGCAGAACAAACTGCACTTCTGTACTTTACAGGAGAAGTACAGCCAAACAAGCTTTGTCTGTACTACTTTATTGGCCCTGTAATCCATTTTTCATGGCATCGTTTTACTGTGTTTTTCTGCCTTCTTGTAGCCTCCTGAACCTCACTTTTCCCCTCACTTCTATTTGGAAAGAAAAGTGCACATTAGTTGTGCCCATGTATACTTCTCTATGCACACTACAAATGCCACAGTCAATCTTGGGGGTGGGACCACGGAGAACGAATATATCCACCTCTAACAAGAATATGCAAGTTCTTCATCAAGTCTAGTCAGAGATGACACAGGGCTAAGGACTCTTCCCACCCACATGTGATGACCATGTACCAGTGCTGTCACGAGAGGATGAGAAGCAAAAGCCTCATAATTCCCACACCCAGAAGAAACCGGCATTTCTTTGTTCTGGACACTGAACATATCAATTGGGGAGTGAAGGGACTGTGCAGGAAGGTGGTTTAAAAGTGAGCAGGTTACTTTAGGCCCCATTCACATAGGGCAATTTTCTCCATGCAGGGCCATCTTTCACTACTGACATGGGCATGCATAGGTACTGCGTGCATCCCCATGGCAACAGCCCATTTTAGTCTATTGGGAAACACAGCTGTACAGACACCCGATGTGTCCTTACTTATACGACATGCAGGCGCAAGTTCCCAAACTCATCCTGTGTGCGCTTGGGGAGCCACATCCCCCATATATAGAGACAGTGGCTGGGACCCTGCAATGCAAAGTGAGTGCTTCTGCAAGGGGCATCAATCAACCCTCCTTCCAATTACACCCAGCCACCTTGGCAACTCATTCTTCTGCAGCCAACAAGAATGGACAGCACTTACAAGTATTGGGGAGGCATGTGACCTGGCCTTTGGTGACAGTACGCAGGTCCAACAGCCAATCACTAGTCCCAAGCACTGTCACATGACATCACCGATCTCCCAGGTTGCTGACACACCCAATTTAAACTGCCTGAGGACCAAGTTAGTGCAAGTAAGATGAGTATATGGGGGTTAGAGGGGAGGAATACCCGATGCACTTTACCCTACATGGACAAGACAAGAGTGTCTCTTTATGTAGAAACAAACTGCTGGGTTTAAAGGTTTTAAATGTTCTTTTTTACCTGCAGAGACTTAACAACTCCAGCCACCTTAAAAGTGATGACCATAATATCAGGGTAGGATGACAACACAGCAGACTGGAATTGCTCCATCACATACTATACCATGGCTTATCTTCAATTTTTTTTGTAACTAGATCAAAGTAGTTCCCACTGCTCTGAGCTGCAAGGACAGGAATTCAAATTTAGGCTGCGATTATCAAATTTCCAGGTAATTTACCTTCTGATGTAGAGAAAAAGGGATTAAATGTTGCTGAAACATGTTGCAATTAGCTACAATTGAAGCCAGGTGTGGCTGAAACATGTAAGTGGTAGCAGTTTGTGCTCTATGTGACTTTGTAAGTAAATGATAGTCCATAAGACGTCCCGGCATCTTCCTTTGGTTGTGGTAATGACTTAGAGAAGGGTTGCCCTGGCATTAATCAACCCAGATGGTACCCCCAAAATGGTAGCTGGGTAAGCATTGTTCTGGAATTATTGAAGTGGAACCTCTAAAAATGAATTGTGCCAAAACCTCTGTACCAGGAGAATGGTGTTCATACCCTGTGCATTAGCCACCAGGAAGGACTTAATCCTGCATGTAGGCAGTTGTGCAGACAGCCCCACCCAACTTCAAATAATCAGGCAGTTGTGCAGACAGCCCCACCCAACTTCCAATCTCCAGGCAGTGGATTACCAGCAGGCAGACAAGCGGCCCCAAAACTGCCTCACTGCTTGCAGGCACCATAAGAGTGGCCCTTCACTACTAGTACAAAAAACTTTAAGACAATATTTGATCTGTAATAGTTAGGGATGCAGCAATAGTATATTTTTTTTTTCCCCACAATGAGTACTGATACTAACCGCAACTGTTTTGTTTTAACTTCAGCAATGGTACAAAGCATTGAAAAGGAGAGTGAGAGATGGAGAGGGAGTTAATTAAGGCTGATAGGCAAATTAAGGGTTATTAAGGGGTTAACCAGAGGAACATTTATTCATCTCTTTGATCTGCAGATGAAGAAACAGAAATATACAAAAAGAAACAATGTTTATTTTTATTTTAGCGTTTCAGGGCTGAGCAATGTTCATAATAAACATGGCCGGCCGGCTCCAATTACTGGACTTACACTGGGAGACCCGCTGACCAAAGGGCCGAGCCTGAAAAGTATTGGTTTCAGGTATCGGTGCATTTGCACGAGTACCGATACTTATTTTCATAATCGATTGGCTGATTTCAGTTAAAGTGGTGGTCCACCCCAAAAAAAAAAAAAAAAAAAAAAGTCAGGCAATCGATTATGAAAATAATCGTTAGTTGCAGCCCTACATTAGATTTAGGGGCAGCATTTGTTTTCTTCAACCCCCCCCCCCCCACCCAAGATGTGGGCAGTAACACCTCCAGTATTATGGATGAGCGACCACCTCATCCGGGGGGGGGGTGGGTTGTTGTAGCAGATTTAAATACACTAACAAATTGAAGCTGAACTCTCGCTCACATTATTAGTGACAGCAAACAGATGTCTTCCTATTGGGAGAGAAATATCCACACACATAATCCCCCCCCTTTTTTTTTTAATTTGTGTCTCACCCCCTCTAACTGCTACATCTGTAGGGCAAATTGTCCGGTTGGAAAAATAAATAAAAACACAGGACTTACTGGCCAGATCACCATTTTAAAAAATAAAAAAGGAAAACGAATGCAGCAACCACATCTAAAAATTGGTAAACTGCAGTATAATAAAATGTTTGCTATGGGGGTTTAAACCACTTAGAAATACAATCAAATTTATAAATGCAGGGAGGACATTGGAATAATTCAATCACTCTTCAGTAAACAAGGAATGATGATAATGTTGTCATTCCATTACAGAGTATTCCCTCCAATATGTATGGATCACCAATAAGGAAAGCTGACGACACGTACAGGAAGACATGATTACACAACGTTGTCACCCCCCATGACAGGAAGGGCCTGGTCCAGGTATTTTTATATTAATGTAAATGTAGAATTTAATAGCCTTTTCTAAGGACATGACATGGTAGAGATGTGATGGGTCCAGCCCAGGCCTGTCCCTGTATGTATAGGGATCCTCCAGCGCTCTCCTGATTTGGTAAAGTACAGAGGGCACCTGGCGTCTCCTGGCACCGCACACGGGGCGGGCTCTGCCCAGCACACACCGTACACTCCATGTGTCACATGAGCCCCCCGGCCTCAACACGGCAGGTTTACCTTGATAGACATGGCTCTGCTCCAGACTCCGCTTCTCGCAGCAATACGCAGTGGTGACAGGAGAAGGAAAGATACGGGTAACCTAAAAGCCATGACAACTGAGGCGGGGCTTTATATGGGCCGTCCAATAGACACGCCTCCACAGTGGTTTGCGCTGATTGACATGCGCCCTTGCCCTGTCCCGCGGGCAACTACAGGCGCATGCGCATCAGAAGCAAAGCGCTAGCATAGTCCCGTAGGCCCCGCCCTACCTGAAGGCGGGGATACAGCGAGCCAGTGATTGGTTAAGGTCCCGGAAGTAGTTTCTATGCCAGGCACGTGGGTACTCAGGACGGGAAAATGAAGCTGCTGACACATAATATGCTGCGGAGCCATGTTACCGGGGTGACCCGGGGCTTCCCGCTCATCATCCGGGTATGTTGGTGTCTGCTTTATGTTCTAGTTGCTGCATGCTGAGACCTTAGTCAGTGCAGAGCTGTAGGGTGCAGTAACTGTTTAGCTATGATCAGAGAAGAGATGATTTCTGATTGGTTGTAGTGATTTATGTCCTCTCTGCTCATTACATGGATGTATATGTAATCTGTGCCTTACACTACATAAAGAAGACCATAAAAGAAAAGTGTGGCCAAAGCTGTTTTGGCCGTGCTTCTGTGGGTCACAGGATCTCACTTATTTCTGCAGTCCTGTGACCCAGAATCAGACGACAGCGGGCTAAAGTCCGCTGCAGGCTGACTTCACAGATTGGTCCAGGCTCCACAGGAATCCCAACAATAATGTCGGGATCACCCAGATATCTGACCGGCAGCCTGCGCACCTTGTCAGTGCGCTGCTGAGAGCCCGAGCCAGCCGATCACGCCCCTCTTCATGGTCCGGTGTTGTATCATTACCAGTCCCCCATCACGAAGTGTCCGAGGTGTACTGCGCATGCGCAGTACACAGGACACCCTGATTCCGAATATTGCCGAGGATGAACGGCGCCTGCGCCGTGAGTCCACTTTCAAGCCCCACCATCCAAGTGGACATAGAGTTAGAATATAAAAGAACCGAGCACAGCGTGGCGAGCGAAGCGAGCCCCCGAGGGGCCCTCTAAGTTTGACTAACCCTATGTCCGTTTGGATGTTGGGGGCTTCTCCTCGACTCACGGCGCAGGCGCTGTTCATCTTCCGACAATTTCCGAAAATCTGCATGCTCCGTACTGCGCATGCGCTGCGCATGCGCAGTACACTTCGGACACCTAGTGACAGCCGGACACTTGGTGATAGAACACCGGTTCTCTAGTGAGCCTTGGAGGGACAGAGCAATGACTGACGGTCTCCACTTGGACCCCAAAAACTGAGCGATCGGTGCGGGCTTAGAAGCGCGGGGGAGATTCCTCTCCTATGGATTCCGCATCCACCTAGGTGAGTATGATTGTTTTTTTGTGAAATTTGAAAAAAATGAATTCCCGGTGTGAATACTGTTACATTCTTGCATTGGTCCAGCTTGGATCAAAGTATCTATAAGTATATACCATACCTGTGGCATCCCCCCCAGGACGCTGATCTCCACTTGCTTCCAGGTCCTGTACTGAGTGGCTGCCCTGCTGCATCGTGAACACAGGAGGTCTTCATTCAGCACAGGCGCCATTCACAGAAAACACCTTACGTCTTCTGTATAAATGCAAAGCTTTCTCTGATTGGACGGATCAAGAGCTGGTGATGTCACCGCCTCTTGTCCAAGGGATCTAGAAGACCATGGAGATCACTGGAGTAGTGGTGTCTTCAGTGTTTTCTAGCTTTCAGGGGTATCAGCCAGATATTGTATATAATGTAGCAAGGGAAAAACTCACCCAAGCTCTACCGCTATATAGTATAATTGGTGTGTAGAGTAGTCGGTGCTCTGGCTAATTAAGCTCACAAAAGATCCATAGAAAATACAGGCCGGCAACTCAACAGCTTCTCCATAGAACATATTTTATTTAAGCATTACATAAATGCTTAAATAAATATTTTCTATGAAGAAGCTGTCGAGTTGCCGGCCTGTACTTTCTATCGATCTATTGTATATAATGTAGCTGAACCAATGCTGGCCTAATTGTTTGTACACACGAGTGGACTTTTCAACGGACTAGGTCCGATGGTCTTTTCGATGGTCTTTCCGACGGACTTTCGACGGAATTCAGACGTACTTTTCGAATGAACGGACTTGGCCACACACAATCACACTAAATTCTGATGGATTCGAACGTGATGACCTACGACCGGACTAGAATAAGGAAGTTCGTGGCCAGTAGCCAATAGCTGCCCTAGCGTCGTCGTTTGTCCGTCAAACTAGCACACAGACGAGCGGATTTTTCGATAGGAACTGGGTCCAGCGGAGTTCCGAAGGGAAAATTTAAGACATGTTCTATTTCTAGTCTGTCGGATTTTTCGACAGCAAAAGTCCGATGGAGCCCACACACGATCGAATTGTCCGACAGATTCGTTTAGTCGGACCTTTGCTGTCAAAGTCCTCTCGTGTGTACGCGGCATTAGGCTAGGTTCACATCTATGCAAGTTGCGGCTAATGTGTTTTTCCAGCATGTTTTGCAGTGCATTTTGCGTTTTTGTACACATGATGCAATTTTTTTTTTCCTAATAATAATAATAATAATAATAAGTTCTGTTCATGAAGTGCGACTTTGATGTGACATTACACTCTAGCACTCAAGTAGCATCAAAGTAGTGCGGGAACCTTTGTGTCCAAAGTTGCATGTTAGAGTTAAGGGTTATGTTTAAATGTTAGGGTCAGGGTTAGTGGCAATTGTTAGGGTTAGCGTTCCAACCTTAAAGGGAATTGTAAAGGGCAGAGTTGGTGTCAATGGACGCAGCAGCAGGACATGGCTGCCCCCTTGGAATGCGGGTCTCCGAGGGGGCATTCGATATGGGGAGGAGCCAGGAGTGCCGCTGGGGGACCCCAGACGAGGAGGACCGGGCCACTCTGCAAAACCCCTGTAGTAGTTTCGACTTTTTAATTTAATATAATTCATTTAAATTATTATGAATTTGTCGGCCATTAGTGCAAGAAAAGCTCAAGAACAATGAATCCCGCTGGGGGTCACACTTGTGGGATTGCAGACATCACATGTGATTTGCACCGCATTTCTGTGCGGATCACATGCAATGTCTGTGCGATTCAAATTCAGCCATACAAACTGTCTAAAATTGCATTTGCACCAAAATGGTGCAGGACCCTTTTTTTGGTCTGCACTGAAATCATATCGCAAGGGGGTTCACACCTATGCCATCTGATTCCTGCACTATTTGACAATTCGCACTGCGATTCCCGAGCTGATTTGGGGGTGATTTGGCGGTTCGCAGGTGTCAGTGTGAACCAGTGTGCGTTTCCGGTATAATGTGGGAACTGGCACTGAATCCCAGGGTTTCCGGCATCGCACTGCATTTCTCACCTCCCTGTTCGCATGCTGCATTTCTCACCTCCCTGTTAAAATGCATTGAAAAGGCAGCAAGAATGCATCATTACTGCACCCGTGTTACGTTTTTTTATGTCACATAAAACCTATGAAAAACAAACCATAAGCACAGTAAAATCATGGTAAAATGGGCACAAAATCGTGTTTTCGGCACCATTATTGGCACTTTTTCTCTTATTGGCAAAATGCCGATAATACCATTGTCGCCCGATATGTTTGGGCGGTCGAAATTTCAGTGCATCTCTAGTCATAGCTTATGACTAAGGGCTGCACAGGCTGAAATGCATCAACTGTTCCTGGTATTTTACCCCAACATCGTTTTTCATTAAAGAAGATTTGGTTTTAACCTGTTGAGTTGCCAGCTTCCTTGACTGTTGTGTACCTTATGTCTTTTAGAGGCTTTAAGCTGGGCACTGACAAGATATTTAACCTCATGCTGGCATAGTAGAGTAGAATAACAATCGCAATCCTCAGCACAATGCAGACCTGTAGTGCCGAGGAAGAAAGGGCACGTGTCTAACCAGGTTCCATCTGATTAGAGTGCACTGGGTGGCGAAGTCAAACTCTGGTGCCTGTTGGATGCTGGGACAGGGGGGGGGGGGGGGTTGAGGCTATAAAATAGAGGTTAACAGTTTACTGTTTTTCCAACTACTGTATATTCTCGAGTATAAACCGACCCGAATATAAGCCGAGGCACCTAATTTTACCACAAAAACTGGGAAAGCGTATTGAATCGAGTATAAGCCTAGGGTGAGAAATGCGCAGCTACTGTAAGTGGAAAAGACGGTCAACAATGCCCATTTGCAGCCTCACTGTGTCCATTTGTAGCCATAGGTCCCCTAAACTTGTACAAACTCTGTAGTTAAGGGTTCCTAGATGCCCCCTAGCTGCAGCCAAAATTTGGGGTTTCTGGACCCAAAGGGTCGAAATGACATTGCTTCAGATCGACACAGTTGACCGACTTTTGGGCCCGGTATCTCGGGGCCACTTAGTGCTAGGAACCCCAAATTTGTTGTGCAAACCCAGTGGAACTAGCACTACAACATATACAGCTGGGGTTCTTGGCACTAAGTGGCCCCGAGATACGGGGCCCCAAAGTCGGTTCGGAAAATGTTGCACTTTTCTGCAGCAGAGAATGTAATTTTCCGAACCGACTTTGGGGCCCCATATCTCGGGGCCACTTAGTGCTATGAACCCCAGCTGTATATCCCGAGGGGGGCTTTTTCAGCACAAAAAAATGTGCTGAAAAACTCAGCTTATACTCGCGTATATACGGTACTAATTTTTGTGACTTCAACTCTATGAAAGATTCTTTTTGTAATTATTGATTTTTTTTTCATTTTTTATATTTAATTATTAGGCAGATGAAGTCAAGGTCAATTCTGTGGATTTCAATCGAGAGTTTGTATCACGCATGATTCCAAAACTAGAGTGGGAAGCATTGGTGGAAACTGCAGAAAGTGTAAGTAAAGTCCATTGTAGAGACATGAAATATGTGGTTTGTTTTCAAAAACATAAAATGGAGCACTGTCCTTTTAATTCTGCAAAGTGCTGCATATACCAAAGTTCTCAATGAACCTGCTCAAAAATGTGCAGAAACAAAGTGCTGTTGTGCCAATAATTCATCATTTAAAGAAGAACTCTGGGATCAGCAAAAAATCACCCATTAGTACACCCCCTACACAAAACACTAAACTGTTATTAAATATGTGAAATTCCTTATCATTGAAGTCTAACTGAATTTTTCAGGAAGTCGTCTCTGTAATTAAAAAAAATTACCAGCATCTTCTCTGTCAAGGAGGAGATGTTACAGCAATGATTACATCATATCCTCTCCTCTCTTTACAGATAAACTACATTTCACATGAACCTTTGGGAATTGCAGTGAATGTAGGTGGGTACACTAGGCCTGTACATGTTAAACTTGAACTGGCCCACTTTAACCACCTCCCACCTGGCCACTGCACATATACGGCCGGATAGGCGCTTCCTCCTTCTGAGTGGACGTTCAGGAATGTCCCTAAGAAGGAGGCGCATCGGCGCAATACCGATAGGCTCGTATCACCCGGACACAGCGCATTTCCGATCGGCAGGAGGGCTCTGTGATTGGCCCTCCTGATCACATGATGGCTGTGTGCAATCAGAGCCATCATGTGATGTAAATAGAGAGCTGGTTGCTAGGCGATCGGCTCTCTTCTCACACAGAAGTTGTCAGTGAGGAGAGGAAAGCAGATCGCTGCAGCCAGCTGGTGATCAGTGAGTATGAGCTGTTTCGCACTGATCGCACGGTGTCCCCACACATGTTAACACACAATATCCCCAAAATAGTGTCCCCACACAGTAAAAAAACACCTGTCCCCCACATATGTAACACTAAAATAATATGTCCCAATGATCATCTGCACACATGTGTCTGTGATCACACAAACCAATTATACACTTAACAGGATTTTTTTTTTTACCAAAGACGTGTAGCAGAATACATTTGGCTTAAATTTAAGACAAAATTAGATTTTATTGGATTTCTTTTAAAACAGAAAGTAGAAAATATAATTTTTTTTCAAAATTTCCGCTCTGTTCTTTTTCACTTATATCGTAAAAAAAATAATTTTATATAATACTGGGCATTTTCACCCCCTTCCTTTCCAGGCCAATTTTCATCTTTCAGCACTCTTGCACTTTCAATAAGAATTGCGCGGTCATGCAACACTGTACCCAAATACATTTTTAATAATTTTGTTCACACAAATAGAGCTTTCTTTTTGTGGTGTGTGTGTGTGTGTGTGTGTGTGTGTGTGTGTGTGTGTGTGTATATATATATATATATATAAATATATATATATATATATATATATATATATATATATATATATATATATATATATATATATTTTTATAGTTTTTATATGTGTGTGAATAAATACCACAAAAAGCTGAAAATTGGCCTGGAAAGGAAGGGGTGAAAGTGCCCTATTTTGTGTGACATATGTACGCAAATGATCATGTAAAAGGGGTGTGCAGGTGATCACGGACATATGTGTGCAGATAATCATTGGCACATGTGATTTTAGTGGGACATATGTGAGGGACAGGTGTTTTTATTATTTAGGGACATGTGTGTTTTGGGGACATGTGTGTTTTGGGGACATGTGTGTTTTACTGTGGGGACATGTGTGTTTTACTGTGGGGACATGTGTGTTTTACTGTGGGGACATGTGTGTTTTACTATGGGGGACCCTAGACTGGTGATCAGTGAGTAAAAAAACATCTCATACTCACTGATCACCAGCCGGCTGCAGCGATCCGCTCTCCTCACCGACGACTTCCGTGTGAGGAGAGGAGGGCCGATTGCCTAGCAACCGGCTGTTTGTTTACATCACATGACAGCCGTGATTCGTCACGGCCGTCATGTGATCAGGAGGGCCAATCACCGTGCCCTCCTGCCGATTCGAGATGCGCCGTGTCCGGGTGAACGGCCGCATCGGGATCGCGCCCTCATTCTCCAGCCACACTACTACTACTCAGCACAACACAGACAGTGAGGCCAAATTCTTATAAATGTAAAGCATGCATATGCAATATGTCTAGTTTATTCTATGAAGTTTACTTTCATTAAATATTGAATTCTCCCTCCTCTAGGTTTTCTGTTACTGGCTGTGGCTGCTACCTTCACATGTGATCTCTCCCCCTCCAGCCACAACCGCAGATAAACATATTGCCCTTACTTGCTTAATTTAATCATTTCCGAACTGTAGACTCCTGCCCATGTTTATATATTATACACACTGTATTCTGCTGTAATTCAGTATTAGAAATATTCCTCCTCCTGCAGCGTTGAGATCTTTCTAACATCATTCAGTGCTTGTATGGTGTATATGAGCACATCCCTAGCGGAAACACAGGAAGAGAGCTGGGACACGCTGCTTTACACCGGTAACACGAGCAACACAGTAGCATGAGCAAAAAAAGTGCAGCGCTACCTTACTAATCAATAACTTAACAGTAATGATGGAACCCTCAAATATGGAAATCTCAATATTGCCACAATGCCGATCTTCGTGATATACAACGTCACATATAATACACAAACTGAAAAAAAGACCTAAAAAATTAAACTTAGCAGGGATAGTGAAAACCCCTCCCATATATATTTGCCATACATATTAACTTCAAGTGCAATAATTCCAGCGATATGTGATTTCTCATGTAATAGAAATCTAAAGGAGAATAAGACATTCAAAAAAATTAAAACTTGGCAGAGATGGTGGAAACCCCCGCCAGATATTTACAATACAAATTAACTTCAATAACTTTTTAGTTGGGAGGTTCCCACCATTATAGCACTTTGTAATTTTTTTTATTTTTTAGATTTACACTGAATTTTATATGTTTTAGTTACTATTATAATGTGAATTATTGCACTTGAAGTTAGTTTGTATTGCAAATATGTGTAGAGGGGTTTTCACCACCCCCTGCTAAGTTTTATTTTTTTGTTTATTTATTTTTTGTTTGTCTTATTCTCCTTTTGTGTGTTCCATGTGAAATCGCACATCACTGGAATTATTGCACTTGAGGTTAATCTGTATGGCAAATATCTATAGAAGGGGTTTCCACCATCCCTGCTAAGCTTAATTTTTATGTTTTATTTTCAGTTTGATGTGTATTATATGTGAAGTTACGTATCACAGAGACCGGTATTGTGGTAATATTGATGTTTCCTGAGTTTACCATCCTGAGTTTACCATACATTACAGGTCTCCATCATTATTGATTAGTAAGTTAGCGCTGCGCCCTTCTTCTCTTTTTTATTTTTTTTAATTCTTTTGTGGCATTAATAAACATCAACATTTTATTTTGTTTTCAATCTGAGTTTGACATTTTTTCAAGTCTATACAGTGCCTTGCAAAAGTATTCACCCCCCTTTTTACCTATTTCGTTACATTACAGCCTTTAGTTCAATGTTTTTTTTTTAATCTGAAATATATGTGATGGATCAGAACACAATAGTCTAAGTTGGTGAAGTAAAATTAGAAAAATATATATTCATAAAATAATTTTTCAGAAATAAAAAAAATGATAATTGGCATGTGCGTATGTATTCACCCCCTTTGTTACGAAGCCCATAAAAACCTCAGGTGCAACCAATTACCTTCAGAAGTCACATAGTGAAATGATGTCCACCTGTGTGCAATCTAATGCCACGTACACACAATCGGAAATTTCGCCAGCAAAAGTCTGATGAGAGCTTTTGGTCAGAAAATGCGACCATGTGTGTATGCTCCATTGGACTTTTGCTGGCGGAATTCCAGCCAGAAAAAGATTGAGAGCAGGTTTCTTAATTTTTCGATCGGAAAAAGTTTTGATCGGAAATTCCGATCGTCTGTACCAATTCCGATGTGCACAATTCCTACGCATGCTCGGAAACAATTCTACACATGCTCTGAAGCATTGAACTTCATTTTCTAGGCTCGTCAGTGTTGTACGTCACCGTGTTCTTGGCGGTCGAAAGTTCAGCAAACTTTTGTGTGACTGTGTATGCGAGAAACTTTCCAAACAAGTAAGGGACAATGTTGTTAAAAAGTACAAGTCAGGGTTAGGTTATTAAAAAAAAAAAAAAAAAAAAAAGTATCCAAATCTTTGATGATCCCTAGGAGCACCATCAAATCTATCATAACCAAATGGAAAGAACATGGCACAACAGCAAACCTGCCAAGAGACGGCCGCACACAAAAACTCATGGACCCGGCAAGGAGGGTATTAATCAGAGAGGCAGCACAGAGACCTAAGTTAACCCTGGAGGAGCTGCAGAGTTCCACAGCAGAGACTGGAGTATCTATACATAGGACGACAATAAGCCGTACGCAGAGTAGAGTGGCCAGAAGAAAGCCATTACTTTCAGCGAAAAACAAAATGGCACGTTTTTAGTTTGCGAAAAGGCATGTGGGAGACTCCCAAAATGTATGGAGGAAGGTGCTCTGGTCTGAAGAGAATAAAATTGAAATTTTTGGCCATCAAAGAAAACGCTATGTCTGCCGCAAACCCAACCCAACACATCACATCACCCAAAGAACACCATCCCCCACAATGAAACATGATGGTGGCAGCATCATGCTGTGGGGATATTTTTCAGCAGTCGGGACTGGGAAACTTGTCAGAGTTGAGGGAAAGATGGATGGTGCAAAATCTGTACCACTCTGTGTGTGATGTGAGGCTAGGACGGAGGTTCACCTTCCAGCAGGACAATGACCCCAAACACACTGGTAAAGCAACACTTGAGTGGTTTAAAGTGGAAGTAAACCCCCCTATCGTTTTCAGCCAAGGAAGCTGCCATCTTTGCCTCTGTTTAATCTTCAACTGCCACGGTGCTGCACATGTGATCCGTTATGACACCAGCCATTGGATGGCTTGACTGTTTGGTTGAGAGCACAGCCAATGTGCAGTTAGCATTTTTTTTTTTTAAACTGTTAAATCGATGGGTTTACTTCCGCTTTAAGGGGAAACATGTAAATGTGTTAGAATGGCCTAGTCAAAGCCCAGACCTCAATCCAATAAAAAATCTGTGGTCAGACTTAGATTGCTGTTCACAAGCGCAAACCATCCAACTTGAAGGAGATGGAGCAGTTTTGCAAGGAGGAATGGGCAAAAATCCCAGTGGTAAGATGTAGCAAGCTCATAGAGACTTATCCAAAGTGACTTGGAGCTGTGATAGCTGCAAAAGGAGGCAACAAAACATGAAAAATGCCAAGAGGGGTGAATACTTTTTCAAGGCACTGTATAAATGGCATAGACAAAGTACTTAACAAACAGATGTCAAGTCCATACTGTTGCAAAATATAGAAGGAAGTCGCATTGCTTGCTGAGTGTGGAAAGGTGAGTGTGGAAAGGTCAAACAAGGTAGAAGATCGGGTGTTATTTTAGATATATAGATAGATCTGCACGATTCTGACCAAAATGGGAATCGTGATTTTTTTTTTTTTTTTGCTTGGAATAAAGATCACGATTCTCACGGCATAACATCTTTTCACATTATTCAAAAAAATGCCTCTCTCTCTCTCGCCCCCCCCTTTTAATGGACTATTGGGTGGAGTAGTCAATTTCCTATATAGGCAAACGTTAGAGGTGTTTTTTTACCTGTATAGGGCCAGAAAAACAAGGAAATCTATATATCAAATAAAAATGTAATATGACAAAAAGTTCCCAAAGCCTTTCAGGGCTAATAGCTTAGAATGCCAACGGGAAACTGGAGCTCCAGCTACTGGTTGGATAGAAGGCAGTCTAATAATGCTTATTTTCGTTTTATTATTTTACGTTTTGTGTTCATGTGACCATGATAAAGAAAAAATAACACGCGGGTGTGTTCGGAATCTGGAAGCCCCCTTTAACAAACCCCCCCCCACATGAATGCATACACCTAATGATTCATTAAAAAAAGTGACTAGTGTAAATAAACCCAATCCTTCCCAATCCCAACTGTGTGGGCAGACCAGGGATCTTCTCCCTGTGTTTGCTGCCACAATTAAAAAAAATGATGTGCCCACCTGGAGGCGTCGCTCATTTACAGTGTTTTGTAAATGGCCAAACTACAACTACCATCAGCCTTTTTGCGTCGCTTTGTAGTTCTCAATGAACTGGTGCTGTTGAGGGCTGTGGTAGTTCATTGAAAGTTCCTGTCAGTGTGTATCTGAATTCAGGTATGCGCACACAGCTTACACACAGTCTGCAAGAGCCCTGCATAGCACCCACGGTCTGATCGTGGGTGCAATGCTTTGCAGGCTCCCAATAAAAAAACAAATAAATACATTTTTTATTTTTTTTACCATGCATGCGCATACACTCTTCAGGTCTCCGGCACATACTAGGGGAGGAATTAAAGCCTAGAGAAAAGGGAAGGAGACCATGCATCTGCACATTCAAACTGCAAGCAAACAGTGCGCTCTCCTTCAGCTGCAGCAGAGCTAATAGCAATGAACCCTGCTGCAAGATATCTCAGAGCACGGGAGCCGATCGACAGACCTTTTTCAGTTATGCCCCTATGACAGAAGCCGGCCCGAGTCCAGTACACATGGGCCATATGTCGGTCGGTTTCTAATGACTCGGTTGAAGCCATCTCAACATTTGGCCTGTGTGTGTGCTGCTAGGCTTTAGTCCTTGGCACTTATGTCTGTTTTGCTCTGGGGTCCTTGGTTCGAATATCGGCCAGGACACTATCTGCATGGAGTTTGCATGTTCTCCCTGTTTTTGTGTGGGTTTTCTCCCAAATACTATGATTTCATCTCGCATTCCAAAGACATGATGGTAGGCTAATTGGCTTCTGTCTAAATTGGCCCTAGTAGAGGTCTACTAATTGGCTATGCACATGTGTTATCGCATTCTGCATGATGGTCAAAAGCTCCAGTAATTGGGTAGCGTTTGCGAAAAGACCTAATGGCCTACCTTGTAAAAGGAAAATGACAAGAACATTTTACTGGAAAGGCTGTCAAGCACATGCGACATTGAACACAGAAAGCTGGCCAATAGAATCCGTGTCTAATACAACTGAATGGCTATATGTATAATCGGATGTATATCAGATTACCATTTTTATTTCACACAGCTTGGACATGGGTCTGACCTACCTCGAGAGCTTCTGTCTGGATATGAAACTGATGAGGAGTTCCTGAAAAAGGTTCATCATGTGTTACTGGAGGTAAGGTAAAACAATTGGCGCACATTATGTCAGTGAGTATCTAATCTTCCCATTTCACATTTCTTGTGCTTTGTCTCTTGCTAGGTTGAAATCATTGAAGGTGCACTAAAGTGCCCAGAATCTGGAACAGAATTTCCCATTACAAGAGGAATTCCCAACATGCTCATTAATGAAGAGGAATCCTAACAAACTCTTCTATATGTTGCAATGTAAATATTTCTTCCACTGTGTTTTATTCTCATTAAATGTTCTGTTTTCCTGTTCTTGGTTTGGTTTTATGACTTCTCTGGGGGATCAGTAGAATAAGGAAGGAGATAAAAATAAATAATGAACACACAAGGAAATCTCCCTGATGTTTATTGCAATCCAGGCCTTTGGAGCCATATCTGTATACAGTGATCTGTATATAATATACATTTCTAAGCAATGAGGTATATTACATATGCACATTATTCTATATACAGAGGGTTGCCCAGCACAGTCAGGGCCAGAAGAGTCAAACTGTAATGTGAATACAGAGGCATGGAGAAGAAAATTACAGATGAAAATTCACTTAACATAAAGACAAAAAAAATAATTGAATTTATGGCCCACTGACGTGTGGGTTAGTGTTGATTGCAACTACAGAATTAATGAAACAGGCTGCTGCTGGCACAGAGGGTAAGAAGACAAGAGAATGCTAGCATTCAAGACGAAGACTGAGACACCGTTCAGGGTACAGATGAGCTGAATATTCAATCTGACAAAACAAAATCATCCTATATTGCCACACAACCTTACAAGATGTATTTCTGAGCAAATATTTGGCCAAATACCTGCAGCTGATCATTTTCAGACTTCTGTAAAAGTGCAGTACCCATAAGAACCAATCAGAATCCACCATGTACCTGTCAGATTATAAATGGACCCTTATACAGGAAGACTGGAACTCTTTTCCAACGATGGTTGATGAGTGTATTAGGTTTTTGCAACCTAAACTACTTTTGTATTTTAATCAAACGTACCTTTAATGTAGTTTTAAAATAATCAAATTAGAACTTTAAAATAGCTAAGCTCAAGAGGATGTTTTTTTTCCTCCATCTCTTTTCCAATCGGTTGTGGCTGGAGGATTGAAGAGCCATGGAAACGTATAGCTTGCTGCAAGAAGCCTAAACGTTTTATTTCCCCACTTGAACTAAAATTAACGGTGTAGTGATCCCAAATTTGTTCTCCCCATGGCATCCAATGTTTTGGTTTGTGAGCCCCTGGGGGGGGGGGGGGGGGGGGGGGACAGGGAGGGCGCACGACCTTGCGCATTACCAAAGATAAAATGTATTTAAATAGTAATAGCAAGAGTCATACTCACAAACAAACATTAAAAAGAAGGCTTAATCTTAGGCTATCGCTGAGGCTCTGATGAAGAGGGTACTCCCTCGTAGCGCATAAACCGTTTACGATACCATCTGGTTCCTCCTAATACCCGATCCAGGTTGCAGTTGTCCAGAAGACACAGTTCCGAATTTTTTGAGCAATGTTAAGCCTTCTTTTTAATATTTGTGAGTATGACTCTTGCTATTATTATTTAAATACATTTTATCTTTGGTAA
>CM053034.1:60149188-60195944 GCA_028564925.1 Lithobates sylvaticus | reverse complement strand
AAAAATGTAATCTTATACTTAAGCGGTGAACACTTAGATCTTTTCTTTCTACCCATGACATGGCATCCTTGCTGAGATCTAAGGAGACATGAGAGAAGTTTATGGTCCAAGTTAACCCTTTTGATACCCGCTTGTATGACCACCTGTTTGCATAGGGGTCCATGCCATAAGGTGAGAATGATTAGTTAGACCGGAGGTGGAGGGATTGTCATGCTACTGTGGAAAAATGTTTTACTTACGTCAGTGCTTGAGACGATTCAGTTCGCATTGTAGCGCTATACAAATCATTCATTCATTCATTCAGTGCTACAGTTTGAATTTAACCACTATCTGACCGCCCGCCGTCAAATGACGGCGGAGCGGTGCAGCTATTGTGGCGGGCCGCCGTCATATGACGGCGCTCGCTTTTTGGCGACTAGGGGGCGCGCGCGTGCGCGCGTGCCCGCCGCGTAGCTGGGGACCCGATGCGCGTGCCCGGCGGTCGCGATGACCGCCAGGCACCCGCGATTGCCCGGTAAGTGAGCAGGACGTGGATCGGTGTGTGTAAACACACCGATCCACGTCCTGTCAGAGGAGAGGAGACCGATGGTGTGTCCCTTGTACATAGGGACACCGATCGGTCCCCTCCCCCAGTCAGTCCCCTCCCCCCACAGTTAGAATCACTCATATAGGGTACATTTTAACCCCTGCAGCGCCCCTTAGTGTTAACCCCTTCCCTGCCAGTCACATTTATACAGTAATCAATGCATTTTTATAGCACGGATCGCTGTATAAATGTGAATGGTCCCAAAAATGTGTCAAAAGTGTCCGATATGTCCGCCGCAATGCCGCAGTCATGATAAAAATCGCAGATCGCCGCCATTACTAGTAAAAAAAAAAATAATAATAAAAATGCTATAAATCCATCCCCTATTTTGAAGACGCTATAACTTTTGCGCAAACCAATCAATATACGCTTATTGCGATTTTTTTTTACCAAAATGATGTAGAAGAACACATATCGGCCTAAACTGAGGAAAAAATTTGTTTAAAAAAAAAAAATAATTGGATATTAAATTATAATAAAAAGTAAAAAAATATTATGTTTTTTCAAACTTGTCCCTCTTCTTTTGTTTATAGCGCAAGAAATAAAAACCGCAGAGGTGATCAAATACCACCAAAATAAAGCTCTATCTGTGGGGAAAAAATGATAAAAATTTTATTTGGGTACAGCGTTGCATGACCGCGCAATTGTCATTCAAAATGCGACAGCGCTGAAAGCTGAAAAATGGCCTGGTCAGGAAGGGGGTGTTCGTGCCTGGTAGGCAAGTGGTTAAAACGTATTTGTGTGAACTGTGAAGTTAAGTCATGGATTGTGGAAACGAACTAGTGTCGGGTGATTGTATACAGTGTATACCACATTTACCACTGACTAATGCAGAGTTGCAATGCAAGGAGATCAGCTAAAAGTAGTTGGATCTGTATGTGCGTTATAATTAATCGAAATCAGTTGATTAAAAAAAAAAAAATCGATTAATCGAACACAAAAATTTTAATCAGTAACAGCCCTAGTGTCAAGTAAAATGGCTGTTCATTTTTCATTGACCATAATAATCGGTCCCTTTGTGCTGATTTTTCTATTTGTGTTTTTAGTTGCACTTAGGCAATAACAGCTTCCCTAATGGGGCCCCCAGTAAGGGATGTGTGGACTGCCTTAGAAATTGTAATGCCACTGACTATACCCCCACCTCTTACCAACCCCCCCCCCCCCCCCCCCCCCCCACCCACCTTCTTCCCATGATAAGACAAGCAAAGGATTGATCTCTATGAGATTTTGTACTATTGTAATCATGTTACACGTCTCTTTTTACTCATGCCAAATTAACCTGTATGTGCATCTATTGGTGTTATAATAGAATAAAAAAAAATACATACATATACAGCAAAGAAAATTAATTTGACAACCTTTACACATTGACATAAATCCATAGCAGTTTCCCTTCAACAAAGATGAGAGACTTCACTTTTGACTTCCTATGTTATTAGTACAATATTCCTCTTTAGTTTATTGATATGTGGAACATGTTTTCATAAAATTCCCTTAACACAAGCCGCAACTTCAGTAAGTGAACAGGTTTCTACCACAATCCTCTTATTAGAGGAGGGTTAGCAGAACAGATACTGAAGCAGAAGAACATTCGGTTTCGGTCTGGACAGGTTATATTTCATATCTGTTTTTTTGGCAGTATTTGTAAGCAATAAAGCTTCAAGCAGAACTAAGCTCTCTCAATCAGTATTCTGCTAGTATTAGTAAATAGATAAAAAAATTTTTTTTAAATTTCTTCAGTTGCTTCCTGGTTTCTGGCCTAGACCAAAATGATGTCATACATCCAGGGAATCTTCATTGGCATTTTTTGCTTTGTAATCTGGACGAGGGGAGCTTTTCCACTAAGCACTCCAGCTAAGGGCAGATGGATTCCCAGAAGTAAATGCTACATGAATCATCTGCCCTCACTCAAGATGGCCACTGGTAGAAATGCAAAGGGGGGGGGGGATTCAAAGTGATCTCTCAACAAAATAAAGCATGAGGACAAGGATGGATTGGGGAGTTTGCTCTGAATATTAAACATGGATTAAATAGTGCTTTCAGTCTGTGTTGGTCAGAAACAGTTAAATTCCCATTTTAAAGCGTTCTTTACCAATTTTTGAAAAACCCTCCAGTTCAAAGAACATTTATAATATGAAAAAGAACATTCCCCAAAACAATAAAAATGATACAAAACAAAAAACAAACAAAAAAAACCCCCACAAAACAAAAATTGCAGTAATATGCGATACTATGTGAAACAGTAATAAAGTGCACTAATTGAAGAAGCTAAACAGCAAAAAGACAAATATGCATAAATGAATATACCTAACTTAAAAAAAAAAAAAAAAAATACAATAATATATGATAATATGTGAAACAGTGATAAAACTGCTTGACTAAAAAGCAGGTATTCATCTGATTTTACATAAAAAAAAAAACAATAAAATAAGTCCCAAATAATAAAGTGCATGTGCATCAAAAAGTAATGAGATGTGAAGATAACGTGCTCAAAAAACAGTTCTTGAAAGTTGTGAACACAATTGTTCCCACCATCGAGGCATCAAACAGGAGTGTGCCCTAGTAGCTCTCCTTAAACAAAGACCACAACAGGTCTAGTGGTGCTTTGGTATACAAATCCTTAATGGCAATTCACGTACAAATCTCCTATCCTCCCCTGCATTGAAATCAACAGCTGGTCTGACAAGGCTTTAACCGTTTTACTGCCGCAGGTTGGCTCTGCTGCACAAAATCACATTAATGTATGTGATCTCATGAGGCTTGCATAGCAGGCGTGTGCCCGCCGCAAGCTCCGTGAGTCTGACCGTGGGTCCCACGGACTCTATGTCCGCGGGGATACCCACGATCGTCTCACGGAGAGGAAGAACAACAAACAAGCAGCATTTCCCCGTTCTGGCTAGTGACACTGATCACAGCTCCCTGTAATCGGGAGCGGTGATCAGTGATGTGTCACTGCTAGCCCATCCCCCCCTACAGTTAGAACACATCCCTAGGACACACTTAACCCCTGTAGCGCCACCTCCTTGTTAACCCCTTCACTGCCAGTCACATTTACACAGTAATCAGTGCATTTTTAATCGCACTGATCTCTGTATAAATGCGAATGGTCCCAAAATAACACCAAAAGTGTCTGATCTGTCCGCCATAATGTCGCAGTCATGATAAAAATCACAGATCGCCGCTATACTAGTAAAAAAAAAAAATTATTAAAAAAAATGCAATCCCCTATTTTGTAGACACTATAACTTTTGCTCAAACCAATCACTAAACGGTTATTGCAATTTTTTTTTTACTAAAAATATGTAGAAGAATATATATCGGCCTAAACTGAGGGAAAAAAACATTTTAATATATTTTTGGGGATATTTATTATAGCAAAAATTGAAAAATATTGCTTTTTTTCAAAATTGTCGCTTTTTTTTTGTATATAGCGCAAAAAATAAAAACTGCAGAGGTGATCAAATACCACCAAAAGAAAGCTCTATTTGTGGGAAAAAAAGGACGCCAATTTTGTTTGGGAGCCATGTCGCACAACCGCGCAATTGTCAGTTAAAGCGACGCAGTGCCGAATCGCAAAAAGTGCTCTGGTCAGGAAGGGGGTAAATTCTTCCGGGGCTGAAATGGTTAATATATGGATTCTTTAATCGAAAATCACATTCCACTCCACTCTCCTCTCCTAAAAGCGCCACTAGACCTGTTGTGGTCTTTGATTAAAGTGAGCTGCTGGCATATAAACAAGGAAAAATAAAACATTCCAAATTGTGCTCCACCAATGGAATATTAGGGTTGATCACTCCTTGATTTCTACCTCTCCGAACTCCATATCAGATCTCATAGATACCACCCACCTCTCTGCACACCACGCCCCAGCACCAATTAAAAAGAAAAACCTTACACACAGCAAGGAGCAATGATGAAAATTCAGCCACAGTGACCCCTGTGGTAGGATGACTATTACAATACATACCTGACCCAGAACTTGCAGCAGACTTGCAGAATGTTTGCAAAGAAAGTTGATCTGAAGTCATGCAATGCAGACCTGCTGCAATTGTGCAACAAACTTGTGAAGTTTGGCAAGTCTAGCAAGAGCTTAGCAAGTCATTTTCGAACTTGCAGCACAATTACTTGCTATCTGGGAGGGAGGTGACCAAGACCCCGACGTTCACTCTGACAGAGCTCAAGCGTTTTTCTGTGGAGAGAGGAGAACCTTCTAGAAGAACAACCATATCTGCAGCACTCCACCAATCAGGCCCATATGGTAGAGTGGCCAGACAGAAGCCACTCCTCAGTAAAAGGCACACGACAGCCCACCTGGAGTTTGCCAAAAGGACGCTCAGAACATGAAGAACAAAACTCTTTGGCCTGAATGGCAAGCGTCATGTCTGGAGGAAACCAGGCACCGTTCATCACCTGGCCAATACCATCCCTATGGTGAAGCATGGTGGTGACAGCATCAGGCTGTGGGGATGTTTTTCAGCGGCAGGAACTGGGAGACTAGTCAGAATCGAGGGAAAGATGAGTGCAACAATGTACAGAGAAATCATTGATGAAAACCTGCTCCAGAGCGCTCTGGACCTCAGACTGGGGGGAAGGTTAATCCTCCAACAGGGCAACGACCCTAAGCACACAGCCAAGGCAATAAAGGAGTGGCTATGGGATAACTCTGTGAATGTTCTTGAGTGGCCCAGCCAGAGCCCAGACTTGAACCAGATTGAACATCTCTGGAGAGATCTGAAAATGACTGTGCACCGATGCTCCTCATCCAACCTGATGGAGCTTGAGAGGTCCTGCAAAGAAGAATGGGAGAAACTGCCCAAAAATAGGTGTGCCAAGCTTGTAGTATCATACTCAAAAAGACTTGAGGCTGTAATTGGTGTCAAAGGTGCTTCAACAAAGTATTGAGCAAAGGCTGTGAATACTTCGGATTTTATTTATTTTTTTATTTTTAATAAATTTGCAAAGATTTCAAACAAACTTCTTTCACGTTATCATTATGGGGTATTGTTTGTAGAGTTTTGAGGAAAAAAATAAATGTATTCCATTTTGGAATAAGGCTGTAACATAACAAAATGTGGAAAAAGTAAAGCGCTGTGAACACTTTCCGGAGTCACTGTATATGGTAAATGTGTAAAAATATTAACAAATAAAACTAAAACGTTTAAATAATAATAGTTAACCGCTTCCCGACCGCCTCCTGTAGATATATACATCAACAGAATGGCACGGGCAGGCAAAAGCACGTACCTGTACGTCCCCTTTAATTTGCCTGCCCGGGGGGCGCGCGCGCGCGACCCGGTCGGGAGCTCCGTGACCACGGCCGCGGGACCAGCGGACCCGATCGCCGCTGGTATCCCGCGATCGGGTTACAGAGCTGAAGAACGGGGAGAGGTCTATGTAAACAAACCTCTCCCCGCGCTTCCTACACTGACTGTCAGTGATCGGCGGTTCCCTGTCATCGGGAACGCCGATCAATGACGTCAGACGTACAGCCACGCCCCCCTACTGTAAAAAAAAACACAACACGTCACACTGACTCCTCCCCGCCCCCTAGTGGTTAACCCCCTAACAACAACTGTCCTTTACATAGGAATCAGTGCTATTTAAATAGCAGTGATTGCTGTATAAATGACAAATGTCCCAAAAATGTGTCAAAAATGTCCGATGTGTCCGCCAAAATGTCGCAGTCACAATAAAAATCGCTGATCGCCGCCATTACTAATAAAAAAAAAATATCAATAAAAATGCTATAAAACTATCCCCTATTTTGTAAACGCTATAACTTTTGCGCAAACTAATCAATAATCGCTAATTGCGATTTTTTTTACCAAAAAATATGTAGAAGAATACGTATCGGCCTAAACTGAGGAAAAAAAATGTTTTTTTTATATATTTTTTGGGGATATTTATTATAGCAAAAAGTAAAAAATATTGCATTTTTTTTCAAAATTGTCGCTCTATTTTTGTTTATAGCGCAAAAAATAAAAACCGCAGGGGCGATCAAATACCACCAAAAGAAAGCTCTATTTGTGGGAAAAAAAGGACGCCAATTTTGTTTTGGAGCCACGTCGCATGACCGCGCAATTGTTAGTTAAAGCGACGCAGTGCCGAATCGCAAAAAGGGGCCTGGTCCTTTGGCAGCCAATTGGTCCGGGGCTGAAGTGGTTAATAAAACAGAAACAAAAAAAAAAAAATAAGCAGCAAAATAATTGTTGACTTGAGGGGAAAAGGAAAATAAGGAGTTAATTAAGGCTGATTAGAGTAAACAAAGGGTTAATAAGAGGTTAAACAGAGGAACATTTTATTAAAACAAAAAACTATTTTTTATTTGTCAGGTTTCTTTACTTGATCTGCAGAACCAAGTTCATCGTAGACATCGGCGCACTGAGCGTGCCGTTGCTAGCGGCGATCATGCCGTTAGTGGGGGCTTCCACGCGCATGCACGGGAGTGACATCATCGCAGCTCCGGCCAATCACAGTGCCAGAGCTGCAATACCCGGAAGGAAGATGGACGCTTCGTGGAAGAGGGGACAGCGGTGACATTGCAGGCTCCTGTGTCAGGTAAGTGACACATAATGGGCTACGATGCGATGCATCGTAGCCCATTATGCTTTACCTTTGCAGGGAAACAAAGAGCAAGTAAAACCCATCAGGGTTTACTTCCTCTTAGGCCCCTTTCACACTGGGGCAGTGAGCCGCGGTGACGGTAAAGCAGCGCTATATTTAGCGCTGCTTTACCGTCGTTTTCACCGCGGTTTTCGGCCGCTCGCGGTGCGGTTTTCCCCCCCGCGAGCGGCCGAAAAAGGGTTAAACACCCCCCGCAGAGCGCCGCCGTAGCCGCGGTATTGCCGCGGTAACCGCGGTATTGCCGCGGTTTTACCGCGGTCTCCCATTGTAATCAATGGGAAGGAGCGGTATAGGAGCGGTGAACACACCGCTCCTATCCCGCTCCAAAGATGCTGCTAGCAGGACTTTTTTTGTCATCCTGCTAGCGCACCGCTCCAGTGTGAAAGCCCGCCGGCTTTCACACTGGAGTTAAAGGGGCAGGATTTTTTCATGCGGTGAACAGGCGCTATTTTTAGCGCTGCACCGCATGAAAAAACGCCCCGGTGTGAAAGGGGCCTTAAAGATGATAACCAAAAAAAGGTAAATTATCTGGTGTAAGGCTACGTTCACTCTTGTACATTGTGGGAATGTGTACAAAAGTGCGCAGTCCTTTTGCAGACACACAGCAGTGCCAATAATTCTTAGTGGTCCCCCCCATGCATCTTGCGAACGTCTGCATTTTGGTGCGCCAACATTTTTTTTTTTTTAAAGGGTAAAGCACTTTTGCACTGTGCATTTTTCATGTGTAGGGCAGCCCTAAATGCAACACACATAACCACGCAAAAATGCAAGCAAAGCCACCTTGCAATGGTGCGTGAACAGAGCCTAAGGCTAATTTCTAGGTAGGCAGCTCTAGCTCAGGTAATGCTGCTTGCTCATAGCTCTCAGTATATCAGATGTTTAGGAAGAGACAGAGGGCTGATTAGAGATATCATAAGCTTTTTCTTAATATAACTGCAATGTGTGTTATAATCGCCTAAATTGTGACTGTCCAATAACACAGTTCAGCTCTCATGCGAAATATGAAATGACATCACTCTCTTCTGTGGGGGAAGCACAGTAGCTAGCTACTGACCACACAGTTCTCAACTTTGGCTTCCTTACATATAGTTACATAGTAGGTGAGATCAAAAAAAGACACAAGTCCATCAAGTCCAACCTATGTGTGTAAATATCTGTCAGTATTACCTTGATGCAGGCTCCAAGGTCTTTAGGCATCCAGAGAGTTATCACAATTTTGCAGGTTCTTGTACTGGCCCTCAAAACCAGAAGAGTCACTTTACTTTTGTTCCACCCTCCCTTCGTCATATAAATGCCCTTGATGGTACAGATCTCTATGTTTGCAACCCTCTGCCTCGTCTGACCTAGAATTTTTTCATTCTGTTCATCTGGTATTCTACACTCCCCAGCTTTGATTGGCTTTGATTGTCATCTGAATTTTGACTTGGCACCTTCTGACCATTTTATGAACTGTGGTTTGTGCTATTAAAGTGGTGGGACACCCTGAAAACAAAAACTTGAAAAAATGTTAGTAACAATTTAAAAGGAAAAAAAATAAAAATTATTTTTTTTTACTTTACAGAAATGGCTGTTGCTAGGCAGATCGTCCTAATCTGCCTCCTCCAGCGCCGTGGTGATCTTCTCTCCTTCCATCTTCTAGTGAATGGGGCGCGGTGTGTTGTGGGAACTGTGTCCCACAACACACCGCGTTCCCCATTCACAAATAAGACTCGCGCATGCGCAGTAGGCCGGGCGCCGACTCGCGCATGCGCAGTAGTCCGCGCGCCGACTCGCACATGCGCAGTAGGAAACGTGAAGCCGTTTCCCTTACTGAGGATGGCGGCGCTGGATTCGGATCACCGAGGGACAGCTCGTCCTCCACGAACGACATCGCGGGCGCCCTGGGAGGGTAAGTGTACTTATTAAAAGTCAGCAGCGACTTTTTTTTTAGCTGCTGACTTTTAAAAAAAAAAAAATTTCAGGTGAAACACGCTTTAAGTAAAATATATAATTTCTCACTGAATGAGATTTAAGAATTCACTTAATAAAATAACTTTAAAAGCATCCTTTGGTATTAGTAATCAAGTTATTCTATTCTGAAATGTAGGTTCTCATAGTCTTCCCCATTCCTGCTCTTAGCCCTATTCACACCTGAGTGTTTTTCTGCTAGACTCTGAAACCTGTGCTTTAAAAAAGTACCTGAGCTTTTTTTTAATGTATGCAGACATTTTTGGCCCCGTAGACTTCAATTGGAGCTCCAGGGCAATATGCGCATTTTTGTGCACATTTTTATATCTGAAGGACTCCTCTCCTCTTATAACACAGCTATCCTCCTTGTCTGGCCCTGGAAAGAAAGTCTTGAAGCTTGACACAGTGTTGCCAACCTACCAGATTGAAATTTACTGACACGACACCCAAAATTTCCTGGCACAGCCAAGTTTTTACTGGCATTGCCAAAAGTTACAAAATTACAGTTTTAAGTGCACATTTTAGTATTTAGGCTACAAAGAAGTACAATATACCATTATCAATGGGATTTAGGTAGATATTAGGGCAAAAAGAATACAGTATTTCTTATTTTATTTTTCGATATAGTATGTAGCTCAGGGACAGGACTCAGGGGGGCAAGAAATTAGAATAGGAAGGCACACACACATGAAGTTGGTCCCTTCAGTCCACTCCAGTCTAAACAGCACTGACAGTCCCACTCCCGACCTGCCCTGCTCCTGTCCTGCAGATCGACACATGAGGCGCTGGCCGCTCTGCTTGGCTCCCTTGCACCATGACATCACACGTCACTCTCGGACATCGCCTCCACCAGAGCTGCCAAACACACTGTAGCAGGGACTTGGATGTCTAGGCCGGCTCTGGACCGAGCCGAACATTACAACCATATTTTTTACTGGTAACTTTTTTCTTTTACTGGCATTTACTGGCAGGAGGAAATTGCCTGTTTTTTACTGGCTGCCAGTAAAAATACTGACGGTTGGCAACACTGGCTTGACACATCTGCAAAAATGGCTGTAATATGCCTAAAAAAAGTTTCAAAATCACCAGGAATACGCTCTGGTTCCACACAGGTGGGAACGCAGGCTTTAAGTCCAACTCCAATCCTGTTGGGAAAACCACAATGGGGGGAATTCAAAAAGGGTGTCATAGACGCACTTTAGAATTCCATCAGGGCGCACCACCAAAGTGACGGCCAGTGCCGGTGTTGTGTGTAATACTGTCCCCCGTTGGATAGTGTCTGCCCTGTACTGCTCTTGCGCAGTACAGAGGACAAGGAGATGCCGAAAGTCTCTGAAGATGTCCGAAGAGTCCAGGTTCAAGCCCCACCATCCAAGTGCACATAGATTTAAAATAAAAAATTGCAGAGCGAAGCAAGGCCGTGCCCGAAGTGTGGCGAGCGGCCCTCTTACTAAGTGCTACCGTATGTCCACTTGCATGGTGGGGCTTGAACCTGGACTGGAGTGCGCAGGTGCCGTTCATCCTCGGAGACTTTCAGAGTCTCCTTGTCCTCCATACTGCGCAAGCGCAGCACGGGGCGGACACTATCCGATGGGGGGACAGTTTTTGGCAGAACACTGGGACAAGGTCACCTCCAACAAAAAAAAAAGAGCACTAATGGAAATGCTTAGCCTGAAGCATGAATTTCTCTTTGCAAGCCAAAATTCTCCCCAAACTCAAATTCCTCCGACTCCCAGTACAAAAACCCCCAGCACAAATCTTTCCCAACCATCCGAAAGGAAAAATACTAATGCGTAAAACCTAGGCTCACTCAAATAAACAAAATAAGGATAAGAGAAGCTGCCAACATATAAAAGTGTACCCAAACAAAAAAAATAAATGAGTAACACTTCCAGGACCGGTACGTGGCGCTAACTAAAAATAAAAAAACAAAATAAACAAAAATAAGTGTGATAAACACACTAGTGAATACACTTCCTATGGATGAGCCATCTACTGTGAACAGTAATACCTAAAAATTCAATGGTAGAAATTGTACGCACACATTATCAATCTATTGCAACCATACAAGTTTCTTAGAATGTGATTAATACCTCCGCCAAACAAACCAAAAAATTGGTGTACAAAACAAACTCAAATACCTCCTTAAGAAAAGTAATTGCTAAATGTCACTGATTCAGTGACTGAACGTGACTAAAAAATAGCATGTGTAATTACCAAATATTGTGCATATATCTTATCAAATTGTTACACATTTAAATATATGCTAAATTATGGTGGTTCTGAACATGTGATCATACATAAAAAATTGTGTGGTTAAACATATAGCCATAATCAAATTCCAATAATACTGAAAAAAACCTCAAAAGATATAAAAACTTATTGTGTTTTAAAAAGTAAAAAGAAAAAAGAAAGTTCGTGACAAACAATTCTTGCTGAAAAATTGTGATAATTCATTCCTGTTGATATCGCAAAAAAAACATCACCACAGATATCCTTTTACACCCAGAAAGTGATGCCAGTGAAGTTTGGATGGCCGCTTACCAGATGGAGTTGATTGTCTTAATTAAAAGCCAATCAATCGCACTTTTACAGGATTGTGCCTGTTCACAGCATATGCAAATCAATAAAAAAAAAAAAAAACGCACCTCATAGCGTAAAATTGTTTTATAAAACAATAAAAAATGTACAACAGCCAAATGGCTACTCACATTGTTGGGTGCCTACCCGGCACTTGGGAGAAATATTTTCCCTTTAGGACATTTCCTGTGGAGCTCCGGCGTGCGTTCCACTCGCTCAGTCTCTGCACCTTGCAAACAGGAAGTCCAGGGAAAACTGTGTCAGGTGATCAGGTACCGCCTACCGACGTACGTTTCGTGGAGTCACGTCTTCAGGGTGGCGTACCTGATCACTACTATGTCCTGATTATATATTGCCATTCATTAGCCACCAGCCAATGACAAGCTATGTTGTGCGCAGCCTCAGTCTCGGTTAAGTCTCCCAGCGCGGTCCTGCCGCTTGCACACAATTAACATTTAAAACGACATATCTCTACCTGTCTTTGTTTTATTAGGGGTTGCAAGGTATAGTTAGTATTTTGTGAGATCTAAAACCTATTTTCTAATGGATATAAACACCTCCGTTAACCGTCGATGTTTCAATAATTAGCATTAATGCTCATTTACAGGAAAATTCCTTTGCAGGAATTTTTTTGGTGTTTAAATTAACCTACTCATTGTATATTGTTTTGAATTACCCAGGTCTTTTTATTCTATTATTTTTACCAATATTTGCTACTATCGGAAATTTGTTCCGATAGTAGCAAATATTGGTAAAAATAATAGAATAAAAAGACCTGGGTAATTCCATTTGGCTGTTGTACATTTTTTATTCAGTTTTAATAAAACAATTTTACGCTATGAGGTGCGTTTTTTTTTTTTTATATTCCCACCTATGTTAATACATGCGAGCTGATCTGAGAAGGAGGAAGAGTTGCCTAGAAAACGGGTGCATATGCTGTGAACAGGCACAATCCTGTAAAAGTGTGATTGATTGGCTTTTAATTAAGACAATCAACTCCATCTGGTAAGCGGCCATCCAAACTTCACTGGCATCACTTTCTGGGTGTAAAAGGATATCTGTGGTGATGGTTTTTTTTTGCGATATCAACAGGAATGAATTATCACAATTTTTCAGCATTTGTCACGAACTTTCTTTTTTCTTTTTACTTTTTAAAACATAATAAGTTTTTATATCTTTTGAGGTTTTTTTCAGTATTATTGGAATTGATTATGGACTATATGTTTAACCACACAATTTTTTATGTATGATCACATGTTCAGAACCACCATAATTTAGCATATATTTAAATGTGTAACAATTTGATAAGATATATGCACAATATTTGGTAATTACACATGCTATTTTTTAGTCACGTTCAGACACTGAATCAGTGACATTTAGCAATTACTTTTCTTAAGGAGGTATTTGAGTTTGTTTTGTACACCAATTTTTTGGTTTGTTTGGCGGAGGTATTAGTCACATTCTAAGAAACTTGTATGGTTGCAATAGATTGATAATGTGTGCTAAATTAATCAGGTGCTAATAATCTTCAATATAACTCAAGGGTAATTAGCTCGTTTTTATTATACATACCTGATATTCACTATAATTAATTAGCGCCCCTACTACACCATATAACCTAATGGTGAAATTGTGCTAAATTAAACAAATCTTCAACATGATATATAATATTAAACGTTCATAATAACATGTATCTCTAATAAAGTGCAAATAAAGCAATAAAGTGCAAATGTGTTCTAAAAGTGATGGTAGTGTAATCAAAGTCCAAAAAAGAGACAGATCTCCAAGTGACAGTTCATATAAAAAGACCAAAGTGCATGTGCAGTAAGATCAAACGAAATCGCAGATGATCACAGCAATACCGATACCAAGATAGACTTCAAGCTCATCCGATGTTGTAGGGTAATGCAATAAAGAGGGGGGCTCCATAGTGTAGTAAAATCAATCAACTTATTAAAACGAAAAGTAGTAACTTACAATCTTAAAATCCTGAGTATAGCTAAGTAGTATACTTCCAGTCTCGGTCGCGACCGGAAGTGACAACACATGGCTCCTCACTGACGCGTTGCGTCACTGAACACGTGACCAGTGATGCAACGCGTCAGAGAGGAGCCAGGTGTCGTCACTTCCGGATTGATCGATCGCTGAGGGTACTGGATATATTCATACTAAGGCCTGGCTTGACCTGTAGGGGTCTTTATAGGAGGTGAGAGTCTGGGGGAAATGAGTGGTGCACCACTGATGGTGATATCTATTGGATGAAGTGGATTTCATTCAATTATACTGCACATGCACTTTGGTCTTTTTATATGAACTGTCACTTGGAGATCTGTCTTTTTTTGGACTTTGATTACACTACCAGCACTTTATTGCTTTATTTGCACTTTATTAGAAATACCTGTTATTATGAACGTTTAATATTATATATCATGTTGAAGATTTGTTGCACTTGACTATTCAGCACATCAGTTTTAGCACATTTTTGGAAGTATTCATTGTTTATTTGTGTATATTATTATCATGAATGTTTATTATTGTTCTATTATATTAAAGTATTAGGTATGTGTACTTAAGCGCTAGAGTGGGTATTCAAAGACAGAACGGCAACAATGTTTTAAGATAGCCAAATGATGATGCTGCAACCCATATATTAGTGTTCTCACACGTGGAAGAAATGATTTTAAAATACACACAAAATGTTAATATTTATGTGCAATGGGTGCGCTATCAATCAACCTTAAAAAGCGTGTAGATATGGTTAAAAATTGCTTGTGCAATGATACTGGTCAAGTGGTGTGTAAAACCTCCTTAAAATCCGTGCACTATGTATGTATAAATAAATACATAAAACCATATATAAATATATAAATATATAAATAAGTGGATACTCTTCCTAGTTGTGATACCAGTGATTTAGTGATATTTGTGAAATGGTGCTGTGAATAAAAAACAGTAAAAAAAGGGGGTGAAACCACGTTTAAATTCAAGCCCTTAAAAAATCCATGCGTTTAAAACTGAAAAAAACGCATTTGGTTGTGCGATTTATTCATGGAAAAAGCACACAATTGGTTATGCGATTATATTGGGAGAAACACCATAAGTGTTTTTTAGGATCCTTTAGGAGTCCATGCATCTGACAGGTGTCTCCTTAGGGGTTTAATTGCGGTTGCTTAGACAGGTGTTGTTCCTGATTAGTTAGTGCTGAGGCGTTTTTCTAACTAATTGCCCTTTGGTATTGAGCATAGATTAAAACTTGAAGGATAAAAGATGTACACCATCAATAGGAAAGATAAGCACCATTTAGTAAATGTATATTTGAACAAGTGTATACATAATACTTTCACTTATCTTTAGTTGTGGTGTCCTCTTTCCTGCTGGTCCTTACTATCTCTTCCTTGTTTGCATGAGGATAGAAAACAGATAAAAAACCATTGCGCAATATAGTTATACTTTGAATGGTGTGCATGTGCTGTGGCTGAAGCCCATCTACTTACACAGCACCCTACGAACGAAGCGCGGTGGTTAGAAATATGTCAGGCACTGTTTGGGCTCCCTGCCCTGCTTGTCTCAGTAGTGTTGCTTAGCTCCTCAGCAACACTACTGAGACAAGCAGGGCAGGGAGCCCAAACAGTGCCTGACATATTTCTAACCACCGCGCTTCGTTCGTAGGGTGCTGTGTAAGTAGATGGGCTTCAGCCACAGCACATGCACACCATTCAAAGTATAACTATATTGCGCAATGGTTTTTTATCTGTTTTCTATCCTCATGCAAACAAGGAAGAGATAGTAAGGACCAGCAGGAAAGAGGACACCACAACTAAAGATAAGTGAAAGTATTATGTATACACTTGTTCAAATATACATTTACTAAATGGTGCTTATCTTTCCTATTGATGGTGTACATCTTTTATCCTTCAAGTTTTAATCTATGCTCAATACCAAAGGGCAATTAGTTAGAAAAACGCCTCAGCACTAACTAATCAGGAACAACACCTGTCTAAGCAACCGCAATTAAACCCCTAAGGAGACACCTGTCAGATGCATGGACTCCTAAAGGATCCTAAAAAACACTTATGGTGTTTCTCCCAATATAATCGCATAACCAATTGTGTGCTTTTTCCATGAATATGCGTTTTTTTCAGTTTTAAACGCATGGATTTTTTAAGGGCTTGAATTTAAACGTGGTTTCACCCCCTTTTTTACTGTTTTTTATTCACAGCACCATTTCACAAATATCACTAAATCACTGGTATCACAACTAGGAAGAGTATCCACTTATTTATATATTTATATATTTATATATGGTTTTATGTATTTATTTATACATACATAGTGCACGGATTTTAAGGAGGTTTTACACACCACTTGACCAGTATCATTGCACAAGCAATTTTTAACCATATCTACACGCTTTTTAAGGTTGATTGATAGCGCACCCATTGCACATAAATATTAACATTTTGTGTGTATTTTAAAAACTATTATATTAAAGATTATTAGCACCTGATTAATTTAGCACATCACCATTAGCACGGTCATGGAAGTGTTAAGTGTGTTTATCACACTTATCTTTGTTCATTTATTTGTAGTTAGCGCCACATACCCCTTTACTCATTTCCCAACCATCCCCCATCTCAGTTCAGGTCCTCTCTCTCTCTCTCCAAATCTCGCTTGCTAGCTCAACCCCCCCCCCCCCCCCCAAAAAATAAATACATGAATAAAAAGCACCCTCTTAGCACACATCCAGTCCTCACCTCTCAAATTTCCCCTCCAAGCACAAATCCTCCCATTCTACAAATCCCACCTCCCAGCACAAATTCCCTGTCTAAAATCCCCCCTTCTAGTACAACCCCCCAAATCCCCCCTCCTAGCATGAATCCTCTCCCCCCCAATGCCCCTAAATCACTCCTAGAATAACTTACCCCTGTCACCCCTCAAATCCCCGCCCCCCCAGCACAAATGCCCCTCCAATCCCCCCACCTAGATTTAATCATCTCCTCCCTCCCCCTTCTAGCACAAATACTCTCATCCTCACCACAAATATGTATAATGCCGCGTACACACGAAGGGACTATCCCGCGGGATTATCCGCTGGACTCGAGTCCGGCGGACAATCCCCTCGTGTGTGGGCCTTCGACTGACTTTTTTTCCAAAAAGTCCGGCGGACTAGGTTTTAAGTTTTGTTTTAAAATTATCCGCTGGACTTGGCAGTCCGGCGGACAATACGGCCGTCTGTAGTATGGTCCGGCGGGCCAAAAAGGACGCATGCTCAGTAGCAAGTATTTTTCTAGTATTTTTCTTTTTCTAGTCCCGTCGTACGCGCTGTACGTCATCGCGTGAACCGCCGGACTTTTAGCGTGATCGTGTGTGGTCAAGTCCGTTCGCTTTCAAGTCCGCCAAAGCCCTGCTGGAAAGTCCGGCGGATTGTCCGCTGGACTAGGTCCGGCGGACAAAGTCCCTTCGTGTGTATGCGGCATTACTCTTACCCGATTATTTGTGAAGGGAAGACTGAGGACTTATGTGATGGGGGAGTCTGATGTGAAGGTGGGGTTCTCTATTGTACACGGGGGGGATTCTAGTGTGAAGAAGTGGCTCTGATGTCATGGGGGGAGACTCTCATGTGAAGGAAAGCTCTGAAAGTAATGGGAGGGCGGGGGGGGGGGGCACTTTCATGTGTAGAGAGGCTAACTTTGATATAATGGGAGAACTCTAATGTGAAGGGGGTGCCAAGGAGGGGGTGTCATCCTAATGCAGTGTACAGGTTTCCTTTAGCCCAATAATTACATTTAGGGATTGGGGTGCTTTGTGATTCTTCATACCTTTTAAAAGGTGCCATGACTGAAGAAATGTTAAGAAACACTGACTTATTACATGTGCTCTTCAGTGCAGTTATGTAAAAGATCCAGGGAACTACCATTTCCTGTTTACTTCTGCACTACCCAGAAGTAGTTCCTTCATGGTCATTACTTGTGGCACAAAGCCAGCATCATCGCAGAGGAGTGGAAGAGGACTCCAGTGGCAACCTGTGAAGCTCTGGTGAACTCCATGCCCAAGAGGATTAAGGCAGTGTTGGAAAATAATGGTGGCCACACAAAATATTGACACTTTGGGCCCAATTTGGACATTTTCACTTAGGGGTGTACTCACTTTTGTTGTGAGAAGTTTAGACATCAATGGCTGTGTGCTGATTTATTTTGAGGGGAGAGCAAATTTACACTGTTGTACAAGTTGTACACTCACTACTTTACATTGTAGCAAAGTGTAATTTCTTCATTGTTGTCACAAGAAAAAATATAATACAATATTTACAAAAATGAGAGGGGAGTACTCACTTTTGTGAGATACTGTATATTGCAACTTAGTGGTCCATACATGTCGACTGCATTTGTTTTTTTTTTTTTTTTACCTGCGGATCCTTCCATTATCGCACCTCCCATTAAAGGGTGACAACACTGTAAATATCTGCATAGAATCAGCAAGGTTAGCCAGGCTGCTTTCATGATTTATGCTACAGAACATGTCCTGCTCTCCTCTTTGCCATTATATAGGGGGAGGTTTTCTGTAGCCCACAGAATCAAGAAAATTAGTGACACAATAACAAACCAGGCTTCTCTCATTTAGCAAAGGTTAGTGAGACAATTTTTCTATGCATTTACAACCCCTACAATCCTTGGATAGAGGACTGAGACTTGTTTGCATAGATCTGCATTAGTTGTAGAAGTGAACATGAAATTGATATTTACTCCAGACAGATGCACAATTAGGCCCCTTTCACACGGGCGGACCGTTCAGGTCCACCTGTCAGTTTTTTTTAGACGGACCTGAACGGACGCTCCATACAGGTCCTATGGAGCGACGGATGTCAGCGGTGACATGTCCGCTGACATCCGACCCGCTCCGATCCGCTAAAGTGTGACGGATGGAAACCCTATTTTCCCATCCGTCTGGCGGATCGGATGAAAACGGACTCTACGGTCCGTCTTCACCCGATCCCCCATAGAGGAGAGCGGCGCTCTGAAAGGTCCGTCCCTGTACAGTGTGCAAAGACGGACCTGTTATCTGCCTGCTTAGAGGGGATTGACGGAGCGATCCCTGCTGAGCAAAGCGGAGCCCGTACATGGACACATCCGTGTGAAAGGGGCCTAAAGGGACCTTTTACACTGGCGTGCTTAAAAACATGGTATGCATTTTGCAAAAACGCATATCGCAATTTTAATGTGTTTTTTGTGCTTTTTCTGAATTCCTGACTTCCAGCATGCACCTGGAACCACAACCTTGGATTTGGGCTTCAAAAAACACACCAAAAATAGACCGCTGGTGTATTTTTTTTTGTGTTCCCTATAGAAATCAATAAGAGGTGCGTTTTTGAAACAGAGCACCAAAGACGCAGCACACAGGACTTCAAAACACGCCGCAGCACACTGATGTGAAGAGTTCCATAGAAATGGTGGCACTGATCGTTTGGAAAAATCTCAACAGACTGGTTGCACAGAAGTCGATCGATAGATTGACTTGTGTACAA
This sequence comes from Lithobates sylvaticus, assembly GCA_028564925.1. Lineage (NCBI taxonomy): Eukaryota > Metazoa > Chordata > Amphibia > Anura > Ranidae > Lithobates > Lithobates sylvaticus. The sequence goes on along the minus strand of CM053034.1, from coordinate 60,176,682 downwards.
CCAGCCTACACTTCGATGGATCGAAAATTGGCAGGTCTCTGCTGAACAGGACAAATTCCGACCCATATATGGCCGGCTTTAGAGCAAACCCACAGTACACAATTTCAGCAATCTTCCTTTATTTCCTATTCACTAGCAGAATAGAGGAAGTGGTAAGCAGGGAAGGCAGCTAGAATACATTAAATAGATTCTACTGTGGAGTTTTATGATCTTTAACTATCCTAATCCTCAGTCACTGCACAGTATGGTTTTCATACCTGGCATATGCAGTTGTGCTCTAGATAGAAGTGAACACACAAACATCTGTGCAATGTCTAACAAGTGCATATTTACCATTATACATTCTCGTCTCCTTAGAATACATTAAACACTAAGCTGTACTATAATTAAAGTTGGATTGATCTCTCTACACAGTGGGGTTGATTTACTAAAGGCAAATCCACTGTGTACTACAAATGCAGTTGCTGAGAAGATCTGAAAGGAGGGGAACCTCTGCCGATTTCCATCATCCAATCATGTACAAGCAAAAATGCATTTTTTTTTTCATTTTCCTTGCATGTTCCCCGCAGATCTACTGCGACTGCACTTCCAAGTGAATTTGCAGTGCACAGTGTATTTGCCTTTGGTAAATAATCACCTCTGGTTCACAATGCCAAGGAATTATATTTAAAAAATAAAAGGAACTAAAAAAAAAAAAAAAAAACTGTTTCCTTACCCACGTGACCAGTGCTCCATCCATCAATCGTTCAAGGGCTTTCCCTTCACGGTTGTCCATGATCTCCTGACTATATGATGGTTGTCACAACTTGTCTAGCTTCTCCTACTTTCACACACACTGTCTCAGATCCCATCCACCCATTTCTCACTGTCCAACATTCAGCCTTGTTGTTGTCATCCCTCTCACTCCGTTTTTTCTAACTAACACTACTTTAATGTGTCACAGCCTGTGGTTTCTACATGTACATCAGTTCCTCTCCCTTTGCCTTGTCCCCACCCTTTTCTTACCACATAGGCACTGTGATACAGGAAACCTCCTATTGCGCAGTCTCCAACAGCCAAATGTCACCCAAAGATATCTAGTTTAAAAAAAAAAAGAAGAAGAACTTTTGACTGTAAAATTCTTTACTTGGAGTACATCACAGGAAATGGTTAATCGTAGACCAATGGGTGATTGGACACTGGCACTTTAGCAAAGCCTAAACTAGCCCTGCATAACCCCTCCCACTCTTAGCATTACCTCTGTTTTGTCAGCAATTAATATCGGAGTGAAAAAAGGGGAGGGACCTGTATACTGTGATGTACTCCAAGAAAAGGGTTTTGAAGGCAAGTCAAAAAATGGAAAATTTGTATCAAATACTTACCGTAATTTTCCTTTCCTGATGGACTCCATGGCAGCCAACGTATGGGTTAATCCCGCCTCTCCTACCTCATAGGACCCCACTCCCATAAATCTTTGCTCCCAGCTAGGTACCGTGTTCCATAACTTAGCCTACTCCAGCAATGGGAGGGAACTCCTGCTGCCATGGAGTCCATCAGGAAAGGAAAATTACGGTAAGTATTTGATACAAATTTTCCATTTTCCTGACAGACTCCATGGCAGCCAACGTATGGGAAATAACTAGCCATACACTCCCGGGTGGGACAAATTGCTGGTTTAAGAAAAAAAGTTTTAATTGGCATTGTCAACAGATAAGACATTCAAACCAAAATTAACTGAAGAAAGAGCCGCCGGCTCAACACAATAGTGTGTCATAAATGTATTTATCGATGACCATGATGCTGCTTTGCAAATCACTTCCGCAGACACATGACGGGAAGCTGCCCAAGACGTCGAAACACTTCTAGTCGAGTGTGCTGTCACCGCCTCTGGAGGGGCCAGACCCTTAGCCGTATACGCCCTTTGAATAGCCTGGACAATCCAGGCTGATATGGATCTGGAGGAAGCACGTAATCCTCTATTCTTCCCTTGGAAGTAAATGAAGAGGTAATCCGATTTCCGGAAGGGAGCCGTTGCTTCCAGATAGACTCTTAGGATTTCTCCGACATCTAGAGGATGGATACTAGAATCGTCAGATGAATGGAATGTTGGGAGAACTATTTCTTGATTCTCATGAAAGACGGACGTCACTTTGGGATTTGATCCCAACATAGGGATCAAGACCACCCTGTCAGGAAAAAAGGTGATAAACGGTTCCTTGAAACCCAGAGAGCTGATCTCAGATACCCTTTTGGCAGATGTTATGGCCACCACCACACTGTCTTGAGAAAAAGATCTTTGATGGACAATTGATCCATTTGTCGAAAATCCTCTCCTGAAAAGAAGTCCAAAACGAGGGGAAGATCCCAGAATCTTGGCCTCCTTTGAGGTCTAAGTCTTGTTGCACCTTTAAAGAATTGCCTGACGAGACGGTGTTTTGCCCAAGCAACACCTGTGAATGCAGAAATCGCAGAGACCTGAACTCTAAGAGAGCTAACGGCCAAGGGCACCTCCAGGCCTGTCTGCAGGAAACCCAGAATGTCCGATATTTTCGGGTCCTTAAATGAACCTCCAACAGTAGGGATGAAACTCACGAATCTTGCCCAGATTCTTTGGTACACTCTGTTAGTACCCTCTCTCCTGGCACTCATCAAGGTTTCAATTGCTGTGTCAGGACACCCTAAGGCTGTCAACCTTTCCCTTTCAACCACCAGACCATCAGGTGGAGATGGGATGGACATGGGTGAAGCGATGCTCCCTGTAGCAGGAGATCTGGCCTGGGAGGAAGAGGGACTGGGTCCCGACAACTGAGCTGCATCAGGAGAGGAAACCATGGCCTGTTGGGCCAATATGGAATTACAGCTATTATTTCGGCTTCTTCCCAGCGGAGTCTTGACAGAAAACGGAGAATGACCGGTACTGGGGGAAAGGCATACGCCTTGAGAAACCTCCACTGGTCCGTCAACGCATCTATCCCATAAGCTTGGGGACAACGATTCCTCGTGTAATACTTCTCGAGTTTCGCATTGCAGGGTGATGCAAAGAGGTCCACTTCCGGTGTTACTCCTAGAGACAGGATCCAATTGAACACTTCTATGTGGAGGGACCACTCGTTGTTGTCCAATGCTACTCTTGAGAGGAAGTCCGCCTGGACATTCTGGACTCCGGGGAGGTAAACAGCCGTTAGATTCGACAAATTCGCCTGGGCCCAAACCATAATCGGACTGACCTCCTCTAGTAGATCTAGACTGCGTGTACCCCCTTGTCTCTTGATGTAGGCTACCGCAGTCGTGTTGTCCAACCTCAACAGAACCGAAGCTCCTGAAATCAGGTGACGGAAGGCTTGAAGAGCTTGAAAGGCAGCTCGGAGTTCCAAGACATTTGACACTATCCCTTGAGATGGGAAGTCCCATTTCCCCTGGGCTACTTCTGATAGACAGAGGGCTCCCCAGCCGCTGTTGCTGGCATCCGTCGTCACCACAATCCAGGAGATTGGTGCAATAGAGTGGCACTTGAGGAGATTCTCCTGATGAAGCCACCATGGAAGACACTCCCTCATGGACGGGGTCATTCTGACAAAGTGATCTTGTGACTCTGGGATCCATTGTTGAAGAAAACCCTTCTGGAAGGGTCGCATCCTCCACTGTGCCCATTTTACCATGGGAGCTGTGGCCACCATGGTGCCGATAACTCTGAGGCAATATGATGCCCTGAGGCGAGGACATGCCAGGGCGAGCCGAATCCTGTCTTGAATTACTGGGATCTTCTCCATGGGTAAGGAAATGGTACTCTTTACCGTGTCGAACTGCGCCCCTAGGAATATCAGAGACTGGGTCGGATCCAACTGACTCTTCTCCCTGTTCAACAACCAGCCGAACTCCGTCAAGACCGAGATGACTTCGTCCCGATGTAAACAAAGCTGGTCTCTGTCCTGCGAGAGCAGGAGTAGATCGTCCAGGTAGTGGTGTAACCGGACACCTTTGACCCTGATTAGGGCTACCACTGCCAGTAGTACTTTTAAGAACACTCGAGGCGATGTTGTCAGCCCGAAAGGAAGACAGGTGAACTGGAGATGTCTCTGCTCCACTGCGAACCTGAGGTATTGCTGAAAATTCTTCGCGATTGGAACATGAAAATACGCATCCTTCAGGTCTACTGAGACCATCCAATCCCCTGGCTGAATCGTTTGACTTATGGTCAAGAGAGTCTCCATCTTGAACCTCTCCTTCTGGATGAAGGAGTTCAAATATGTTAGGTCGATGACTGGCCTCCATGACCCGTTTTTTTTGAGAACCATGAAGAGAGGAGAATATATTCCCTGAAATTTTTCTTCCACTGGTACCGGAATGACGGCTCCTTGAGATATCAGAGAGTCCGTGTAGGATAATAGAATTTCTCTCTTCTCTTCTGACTGTGGAAGAACTGTGGGAATAAAGCGGTGTATAGGTGGGTCGGTGAAAGTCCAGGTATGACCTGTAGAGATAGTTTTGACTGTCCAGTAATCTTGGACCGAGGCTGCCCAGACGTGCTGGAAACGGAGTAATCGTGCTCCTACCTGCTCCACCTGGACAGGCTCCATATCAAAAGGACTTAGTCGTATCCCGACCCCCAGAGGGTGTGGCCTTTGTGGACTTCTGTCCTGAAGGTTGATTTCTTCGCCAGTTTTTCCTGAATTCCCTGCCAGGTCTGTAATGACGTGCGTCTCTAGCACGCTCCTGATCATGTCTACGTTGAGCTCTTCTCTGACTCAAGAGACGACGATCCTGGGGTAGGAAACCTGACTTACCCCCGGTAGCGCGTGTGATGGCCGAGTCCAGCTTGTTCCCAAAGAGGGAAGAACCCTCAAAGGGAATTTTGCACCATGCCTGTTTGGAGGCAGGATCCGCCACCCATGGACGCAACCACAGGGCCCGTTTAGCTGTGACCGAGGATAGCATGACACGCGATACCAACCGGATAATGTCCAGGGATGCCTCACCCAGAAAAGCCGATGCCATCCTCAGTTCGTGCACTGGGGAATTCCTGACCACGTCATCGGATATACTTCCCAGGGTTGCACCCACGTCATCTGTCCATGATTCCATGGCTTTCGACAAAGCCGCAAGAGCTAAGGCCGGTTTGCAGGCCATCCCTGCAGTAATATATATCCGTTTGAGGTCAGTGTCGATCTTTCTTTCCAAACCATCTCTGAATGACACTGTATCTTCCAGTGGAAGCGTGACATGTCTCACCAATCTCATGAGCGCCGCATCAATGAGGGGGGCTGAATCCAGATATTTCACCTCCTCGCTCTTGAATGGGTACATTTTTGCCACTTTGGTGATTAAAGAGTTCTTTCTTTCAACCTTCCCCCATTCATCAGATATGATTTCACCAAGCTCACTTAGGAAAGGGAAATTCGGGCGCTCTTTTTTCAGATGTTTAAAATACTTCTTTTGTTTGGAGGGCATCTCTATTGGGTCTTCCCATTTTAGCGCATCTTTAACTGCCCTGACCAAATGAGGGACTTGAGAGAAGTCGAATCCCGCTCCATATTCATCCACCTCGACCTCCTCATCTGAGGATCCATTTGACGAGAGATAGTCATGAGAGGGACCCGGAACTTCAAGTTCGACTGCGTCCGCAGTTGAGGCCGGTGCTGAAGGGGGAATGGTTATGTTGGCTGACTCTGTCCTGCTCAGAGATTCTTGCACAACCTTCCTGACCAGTGCTTCCACCTGCTGGTCACCTGCACCTCTCTCCTTCGCAGCTCTGGAGTAGCATGCTTCGCAGAGAGATCTGTCCTCCGGGACATAAGCCCTACACCCCCAGCAGGCTTTTTTCTCCGTGCGACCGGAATGGTGGCGGGAATCATGTTTAGAGCCGGACCTTGATCTGTCCGTGTGATGTTTAGAAGAAGATCTTGACTTTGATTGGTCACGCTGTGACCTGGATTTCTCTTCACGTGCTACTGGATGATGATCGGACCTAGAAGGGCTGAGAGAAGAACAGGAAACAAAATATTTTATAATTCCCCAATAACCCTGACAACCCCTGCAAAACAGGTAGAGGAAAAAAATTCCGTCCTACCTGCGGCATAAGGGCTGACCACTAGGCGGCGACGACACATCCATGGCAATGGAAAAAACAGCAGAGACTGCAGGCAAGACATAATACATAAACATCCCACAATAGCATAGGCAAAGTAACATATTGCTGCATAAGACAAAGGAGTGTTCAGCCTACCTTCCACAGAAATCGCTATAGGAACAAGAAAGCCAGCGTTTGCAGATTCCTCTAGAGTATCTGACAGCTATTTAAATTTGCCGCCCTGGATGACGTCACGGCGCTCCGAGCGTCGTCGTGCGCCGTCCGCGCGCATGCGCGGCCACCGCCGTTCCGCCCGGACCGCGCATGCGCGAGCCAAGCCTCAATCTGGCTCGGGGCCGTGCGCATGCGCCGTAGGGACGAACAGCGGCGGACTGGAATGCAAATGCGCTCCAGCCGCCATACTGAGGACAAACAGGAAACAAACACACAGAAATAAACACCGGCTGCCATGGAATATGAAAAAAACATACGATACCCATCCAGTATGACGAAGCGATCCGACCTGATCCTCCAAGCGCCGTTCACAGGCGGGCACGACCGGGCATCAAATGGAAGGCCTCCTGCTAATAGCGAGGACGAATGGCCAAATTGCCGCTTGCCAGTCAATGACTGGATAGTAAGCTCTTCAGGCACCACAATATCACCCGTGTCCACCCTGCTAATAGCTGGGCAACTGGACTCCAATACCGCCATCTCTTCACCGCCAACGCAAGGGGAAACACCAGGACTGGATCACTACTCCTTAAGGTAAGAACTACCTCTTTAGTCCTAAGGAGGAGGACAAAAAAGGAACACGGTACCTAGCTGGGAGCAAATATTTATGGGAGTGGGGTCCTATGAGGTAGGAGAGGCGGGATTAACCCATACGTTGGCTGCCATGGAGTCTGTAAGTGGAAAAGGGGGTCAGCAATGCCCATCTGCAGCTGCATGTCTCCCTGTACAGATCCCCCCTGTGTCCCCATTGCAGCCTACCTGTGCCGATCTGCGGGTTGCGAGTCCTGTGCCATCTGTCTTCCGCCGAGTCTCGCTCTGTCCCCCCCACAGCGTGTAAGGCGCCATTCCAAAATAACAAAAGCTGCGCCTCCTCCTCCGTGATAGGAGAAATGCTGTTTTCCCAGCAGTCAGTGTGCAGTGTTCCGCCTATCACAGACGTCCTCTCATACTCGTCCATGAGATGAGAATGACAGGATGTCCGTGATAGGCGGAACACTGCACTGCTGGGAAAATTAGTGTTCCTCCTATCACGGAGGAGGAGGAGGCGCGGCTTTTGAAAACTGCCGTCTGTCTGCATGACACGCTGTTCATGTAGGCAGACGGCGGTGACTCGAATATAAGCCGAGGGGGGGGGACTTTCAGCCCTAAAAAGAAAGGGCTGAAAACCTCGGCTTATATGCGAGTATATACGGTAGTCATCTTTGGCAAAAAAAAAAACAAAAAAACACCATGAATGAGCGTTGGGACAATGATGCCATTCAGAAGATCACCCCCAAAACACTTACCTGCCATTTTTGTCTAGATATACCACAACAGTGATTTCATGGCATTTCTCAGGGTAGGTATCCTGAACAGTGGAACATGCCTGTACAATAAGCATCAGCAACGCTTCTTAGTTTCCACTAGGCATGCGAGAGGACGGCAACACAAGACAGTAACTGAGAGACGGACAGAGTCGTCACTGCAAAACTATCTCTGTAAAGACAGTGAACACCACAGAACCCGGAGCTTGCGCATGTTTAAAGGTTCAACTTGCAGAATGAACGATGCCCCCCTCATGTATGTGCAGTGTGCCCTCCCTCTTAGCACTGAGCTCAGCCACCATTGCAATGGGAAAAGGAGAGCGTTCTCTCTAGTGATGTTGGGAATGTGCCCAACGTACCAGGAGTCCCAAATCACAGGAGGGATGGCATGGTTCCAGTGGCATAGCGTGGGGGCCATCTCCCCCTCTAGTGTACTTAGTCTTTATAGTATTAAACCAAAAATGCAATATATTGCAGCTTACCAATCATTAGATTAGGGCTGAAACTAATCGATTATGAAATTAAGCGATTGGCCAGTAACATTATCGGGTTAAAAAAAATAAAAAAAGTGAGCCCTTTATTGTACAAAAAGAGAAAATAATCTCTACTGTAAATATTACTTTCACAGTTCTACAGTAAAAAAAAAAATTAACCCCTTACAGTAGCCATCTGTTTTTTGTACTATAAAAATGGCTAATTTTAGTTTTTTTAAACCCCATTATGTTACTAAACATTTTAGGCGCAGTTCACTCCTATGCGTTTTTGCAGAAACGCACTACAGTTCATTTACATGACTTCCTATGGGACACGTTCACATCTATGCTTTTAACAGCCGCTGCATATTTGGAAATGGTCAGGGATATATTTTTTTTTATTTTTTTTTTTTTTACACAAACCGGTGCTTTTTTTGGTTCAATATACTTCAAAGGAGAAGCTGCAGAAAAGCATGTAATGCGATTTTACAGCAATTTGTGTTTTTTAATCTGCCCAACAACAAATTGGCAAAAAAATAAAAAAATACAAAAACATAAATTGCAGCAAAATCACGCACGCAAAAATCAAGACGCACAGCAAAAAGAGCAAAAGTTAACTGCATAGGTGTGTACCGAGCCTTATGCTGGCCACACAGATCAATTGTCAGATGAGAATATTCAGGAAAAAAAAAAAAAAAAAAAAAAAAAAAACTTTGTACATTCACTGAATGAAAGAATGTTGTTTTAAATTTTAAACACAATTAAATTCCAATTTCTGAACGAAAACCACATACACTGAAAATTCCTTTCACCAAGAAGTTTTCTATTATTTCCAAATGTTCCTGTCATTGTAGTTGAAAATGAACGTCAATTGGACCCCACTAACGATGAGAAAAAATAAATTAAATATTATGAATTTGTTTTTTTTGGAGGACTTTAAAGGTGCTCACTCATCCATAATACAGGAGGTGTTACTGGCCAGATTCTTTTGGGGGGGGGAATTGAAGAAAACAAATGCTGCCCCTACATCTAATTATTTTCATAATTGATTGGATGATTTTTTTTTTGGTTAAAGTGATGTTCCACCCCAAAAAAATAAAAATAGCCAACCAATCCATTATGAAAATAATCATTAGTTGCAGCCCTACATTAGATGTAGGGGCAGCATTTGTTTTCTTTTTTCAACCCCCCCAAGATGATCTGGCCAGTAACACCTGCTGTATTAGGATTGAGCGAGCACCTCATCCATGGGGTGTTGTAGCAGATTTAAATACACTAACAAATTGAAGCTGAACTCCTGCTCACACTTTATATCAGTTACAGCAAACAGTTGTCTTCCTTTTGGGATAAAGGTGTGTATATATATATATATATATATATATATATATATATAATATATATATATATATATATATATATATATATATATATATATATATATATATATATATATATATATATATATATATATATATATATATATATTAGTTTGTCTCATCTACTTTAACTGCTACATCTGTAGGGCAAATTGTCCTGTTGAATAAAAAAAAAAAAAAAAAAAAAAAAAAAAAGGAAAACTAATGCAGCAACCACATCTAAGAATTAGTGAACTGCAGTATAATAAAATGTTTGCTTTGGGAGTTTAAACCACTTCTAAATACAATCAAATTAGGAAAAATGCAGGGAGGACATTGGAATAACTCAATCACTCTTCAGTAAACAGGAATGATAATGTTATCATGCTATTGAAAAGTATTCCCTCACACACATGAGCCCCCCGGCCTCAACACGGCAGGGGTACCTTGATAGACATGGCTCTGCTCCAGACTCCGCTTCTCGCAACTATATCAAGTGATGCCAGGAGGATGAAAGCTACAATTAACCTAAAAAGCCATGATGGCTGAGGCGGGGCTTTATATGGGCCGTCCAATAAACACGCCTCCACAGTGGTTTGCGCTGATTGACATGCGCCCTTGCCCTGTCCGCGGGCAACAACAGGCGCATGCGCACAAGAAGCAAAGCGCTAGCATAGTCCCGTAGGCCCCGCCCTGTTCAGGGCGCATTGTTTGAGAGAACTTGAAGGCGGGGATACAGCGAGCCGGTGATTGGTTAAGGTCCCGGAAGTAGTTTCTATGTCAGGCACGTGGGTACTCAGGACGGGAAAATGAAGCTGCTGACACGTAATATGCTGCGGATATACCAACATACCCGCTCATCATCCGGGTATTTTGGTGTCTGCTTTATGTTCTAGTTGCTGCATGCTGAGGCCTTAGTCAGTGCAGAGCTGTGGGGTGCAGTAAGTTTTTAGCTATGATCAGAGAAGAGATGATTTCTGATTGGTTGTAGTGATTTATGTCCTCTCTGCTCATTATATGAATGTATATGTAATCTGTGCCTTACATTATATTAAGAAGACCATAAAAGAAAAGTGTGGCCAAAGCTGTTGTGGTTGTGGGTCACAGGATCTCACTTATTTCTGCAGTCCTGTGACTCAGAATCAGACGACAGCGGGCTAAATTCTGCTGCTGGCTGACACAGATTGGTCCAGGCTCCACAGGAATCCCAACGATAATGTCGGGATCCACCCAGATATCTGACTGGCAGCCTGCGCACCTTGTCAGTGCGCTGCTGAGAGCCCGAGCCAGCCGCTCCCGCCCCTCTTCATGGTCCGGCTCTCTAGTGAGCCTTGGAGGGACAGATCAATGACTGACAGTCTCCACTTGGACCCGAAAACTGAGCGATCGGTGTTGGACTTTGTTCTCGGGCTTAGAAGCGCGGGGGAGATTCCTCTCCTATCGATGCTGCATCCACCTAGGTGAGTATGATTGTTAAGGCCCCATGCACACGAGACGCAGATGCAAACTCTGCTGAACGCGTGTTTTAAAAAGCATAAACCTGCGTTTAAAAATGCGCGTTTTGCTGTGTTTTCATGGCGCGTTTAGGCGCGTTTAGACGCTTTTGCGTCTATGAGCATTTGTAAACACAACATCATATAGACCCACCCCAAGCTCAGAAAGCATGTATTATTAACTATTTCTGCCATTTTGATCAGAGTGAGCAGCAGCAGCAGAGAGAGCAGTTGTACACTTGCATTTGCCTCTCTTTCTGTGTTTTTTTTTTTTAAATGGATCCCATATTGAATATATGTCAGGAAATGCTCCTGATGTTGCTCTTGATGAGGCAGCAACGTCGTCGCAAATTGCATGAGAGGTCCAGAGTCAGAGCTCGTCGATATTGGACCCATCCGTTGATGGCACGGCGAATGTCCGTTAGATATTTCACAAACATGTATGCATTTCACAAACATGTATGCATTAGTGAGTATATATGCTCTATGAACTATCTAAACTAATTACGACATTTTAAACCAATTTTTCTAGTATTTTTTATGGTTTACCATCATATTTCTGAGTTTTCTGGTCCAAAAAATTGGTTTCCTTTAAAAAGGCTTATAAACGCAAACGCGGCTAAACGCAGGTGCCTGCGTTTAGCTGCGTTTTGCGTCTGAAACGTGGAAAAGCAAAGTGTCTGAACGCATTTTTTTGCTTCTGGAAAAAACGAGGTTAAACGCAACTGCATAAAAACGGGGAAAAAAACGAGACTGTGTACATGGACACATAGGATAACATTGAATGCGTTCAGGTGCAGTTGAAAAAAGTGTCCAACTGCCTCTGAACGCGTGTTTAACAGCGTCTCGTGTGCATGAGGCCTTATTGTGAAATTTGAAAAATGAATTTCCGGTGTGAATACTGTTACATCCTTGCATTGGTCCAGCTTGGATCAAAGTATCTATAAGTGTGTGTGTGTGTGTGTGTGTGTATGTATGTGTATGTATGTATGTATGTATGTATATATATATATATATATATATATATATATATGTATATATATATGTATATATATATATATATATATATATATATATATATATATATATATATATATATATATATATATAAATATATATATATATATATATATATATATATATATATATACACACACACGCACACACGCACACACACGCACACACACACCTTACCTTGTCGGACTTTCCGCCATCAAATGTTGGCTAGCAGGTTCTCAAATTTTCCACCAACAAATGTGTGTTGTCGGACTTTCCGATAGTGTGTACACAAGTCCAAAGTACAAACACGCATGCTCGGAAGCAGAAGCGGTCGGTCTTGTAAACTAGCATTTGTAATGGAGAATTAACATTCGAAAAATTATGAAATCTCCAAATGTAGCACAATTCTCTTCTTTAATGGGATAATAATGAAGCTGCTTTGCTGGTGATACTGATGAAGTTATTGCAAACTAATTTCCAAAGGCTTTTTTTTTCTAGTGATATCAAAATAATATTATGCTTTTAAAAAAAAAATAAAAAGTTAGACATGCTATCTGCCAATAGAACTTAACCAAAAAGTGAATTCTATGCATCCAAAAATATACCAAATCATTATTCAACCAAAAAATAATGTCAAAGCAATAACTCCAAGGCCAATAATAAATAACACATTATCTCCTACGATTCCGCAACATGTCTGGTTGACGAATGGCTGTTCAGAAACTAACTGAAAAGCACGAAATGAAAAGCGCAAATCAACACTCAGCAAACTTCTACTAAGACGAAATTAGCAGAAGGAGCCCAAAGGGTGGCGCTAAAGAGCTGAAAAAACACGTAGTATGTCACTATGTTCATAATTGTTGGCCAACATTTGTGTGACCGTGTGTATGCAAGACAAGTTTGAGCCAACACCCTTCAAACAAAATTCCACAGTTTTGTTGTCGGAAAGTCCGATCGTGTGTACGGGGGTTTACTTCGTGGCAATATTTTTGTCAATATTTTTCAACTAAAGAGAAGCCCGGCGCCGCTAGGGTTAACAACACATAGGCAAAGGGGTGGCATGACTGTTAACATTGCAGTCAGTGGTGTTTGCAGTGACTATTTGTAAAAGGGTTGGGGATTGGCTGGAAGTTCAGGGAGGGGTTTTGGTACAAGGAAGTGAAACCCCGCCCTCACCTAGGCAGCAGAGCGCCAGAAAAGTTCCCGCCCTCCCTCCCCAATTTTAGGTATTAGTAGTACAGGTTGTTCTTTCTTTGTGTGTCTGTTTTTCGTTTGTTACAGGTCAAAAACGGCAAATGTCATGGCAGTGGCTGGCGTTTGGTCTTTGCGGGTGAAGGAAAAGAGTTCGGAATGCAGTCAGGATCTGGCGGTGGTATGGGTCCTGAGGGTGGTAACCCAGTTAACTAAGGTTAGCTGGAAATTGGGTATGGGGGCACTGCGGCAGGTGGGTGTCTTTGAGTCAGCATATCGGCTTGAGGCAGTGTTTATTTTGGTTACAGATGGTTTCTGATTGGTGGACCTGCAAAGACCAACACTAGGAAGAGCTGATAGTCGTCAGGAATGTTGTGTGTTGTTTACGTTATTTAACCACTTTGCATCCAGGCCAATTCTAACATTTCTCTCCTACAATGTAAAATTCATAATTTTTTTTGCTAGAAAATTACATAGAACCCCCAAACATTATATATGTTTTTTTAGCAAAGACCCTAGAGAATACAATGACGGTCGTTGCAACTTTTTATCTCGCACGGTATTTGCGCAGCAATTTTTCGAACACGTTTTTTTCAGAAAAAAAAAACAATTTCATGCTTTAAAAAAAAAAAAAAAAAACAGTAAAGTTAGCCCAATTTTTTTTGCATAATGTGAAAGATGAAGATACGCCGAGTAAATAGATACCCAACATGTCACGCTTCAAAATTGCACGCGCTCGTGGAATGGCGCCAAACTTTGGTATTTAAAAATCCTCATAGGCGACTCTTTACATTTTTTTACTGGTTACATGTTTTGAGTTACAGAGGAGGTCTAGGGCTAGAATTATTGCTCTCGCTCTAACGTTCGCGGCGATACCTCACATGTGTGGTTTGAACACCGTTTTCATATGTGGGCGGGGCTTACATATGCGTTCACTTCTGCGTACGAGCTCACGGGGACAGGGGCGCTTTAAAATTATTATTTTTTTTATTATTGTTAATTTTACTTTTACTAAAAAAAAAAAAAAAAAAAAAAAAAAAAATTGATTACTTTTATTCCTATTCATTATTATTATGATCGGACCTATTTACAGTGAGATATGGGGTCAATAAGACCCCACATCTCACCTCTAGGCTGGGAAGCCTAAAATAAAAAAAAAAAAAAAAGATCACCGCTTCCTAGCCGAGGCGGCGCCGTTATTTGAATGCAGCGGCCAGGCGTGACGTCATAACATCGCGCCCGGCCTCCGAACGATCATAGAGACTCCGGCGACCATCTGGTCCGCCGGAAATCTCTATGGTCATCATCCGGGGGCCGGCGGATCCTGTGTCCGACTCACCGATGGAAGCGGTGAGTCAGAAGAAGCACCGGAGGGCAGGGGGAGGGGGGGGACGTCCCCTCCCGCCGCCCGTAAGAACGATCAAGCGGCGGAACAGCCGCTATGATCGTTCTTATGGTGCAGGGAATCGCCGGATGAAAACGGAAATATCTGAATGATGTCTGTAGCTACAGGCATCATTCAGATATACCCTGGGGAAGTCAAGGCCGTCATATGACGGCCTACGGATGCGAAGTGGTTAAAAGAGATATCAATTTTTTTATATTTATACAGTTTTTGTTAATAAAAGTTAATGGCTGCTATGGCCTATTTTACTCCAGAAGTTGTATGTTTTTTTATTTAATAGGTAATGATAAGGGTGTAGTTTATAGGTTGTAGCACTATGCATATATGTTATACATCAGTCATGTAAGTGGTTTCATCTTTTCTATATTTCGATTTTCATGCTGCAGCAAGAGGAACATTTTCTCTACCAATTTTCATTATGAATTAGTGACTCAGTCAATCCCCTACTTATACTGTCAGTAAAAATAAAACAAATACGGTGTAGTACCCATATAAATGATTTGTTTATAAATGTTACTAGTGGGCACTGGGCAATTCTGTTTTTTTTTCTCATCTTCATCATTTCTCACACCTGTTCACCCCCTATGGACCAGAGCAATTTTTACATTTCTGCAATTTTTAACTCGGCAATAACTCGGTCATTACATAAAATACTGTAGCAAAGTAATACATTGTCATTTCATTATATTGTCTCGCAACAAAGATTATTTTTCTCGCAATCTATACGTTATAAACAAAATGTCGTTTTTCTATTTTGGCCAGCATTAGTTTAAAAATAAATAATGTCACTGCACATAAAATCGCACATCTTATTCTGTAATTTGTCCTGTTTAATATGACACTAAAATTATGATTCT
The DNA here is from genome assembly GCA_028564925.1 of Lithobates sylvaticus. Taxonomy (NCBI): domain Eukaryota; kingdom Metazoa; phylum Chordata; class Amphibia; order Anura; family Ranidae; genus Lithobates; species Lithobates sylvaticus. The sequence continues at coordinate 60,161,325 of CM053034.1, read as the reverse complement.
GGTACAAAGCATTGCAAAGTTATTTACAAATTTAGCACTTTCTTCAATAGAAAATGTGTAAATACAGTGCATCCGGAAAATATTTACAGTGCTTCACTTTTTCCTAATTTTGTTATGTTACATCCCTATTCCAAAATGGATTGAATCCATTATTTTCCTTAAAATTCTACAAACAATACCCCATAATGACAACGTGAAAGAAGTTTGGTGGAAATCTTTGCAAATGTATTAAAAATAAAAAAATGAAAAAAATCGCATGTACATAAGTATTTACAGATTTGCCATAAAACTCAATTGAGCTCGGGTTCATTCTGTTTCCACTGATCATCCTTGAGATGTTTCTACAACTTGATTGGAGTCCACCTGTGGTAAATTCAGTTGATTGGACATGATTTGGAAAGGCACACACTTGTCTATATAAGGTCTCACAGTTAACAGTGCATGTCAGAGCACAAACCAAGCCATGAAATCCAAAGAATTGTCAGTAGACCTCCAAGAGAGGATTGTATCGAGACACAGATCTGGGGAAGGGTACAGAAAAATTTCTGCAGCATTAAAGATCCCAATGAGCACAGTGGCCTCCATTATCCATAAATGGAAGAAGTTTGGAACCACCAGGACTCTTCCAAGAACAGGCCGCCCAGGCCAAACAGAGCGATCGGGGAGAAGGGCCTTAGTCAGCTCAGATAACAAGGATAACTTGCCACACATTTGTGGCAGTATTGAATTGTAAGTCTTGTGAACTTGCTGCACATCTAACCTGGCAAGTTGTACACTTGCAGAGCACTTGAAGCACAAGTTCTAGTTGACACTTCCAATTTGTAGCAAATTTGCGTGGCAAGTCTCTAGAAAGAGCAAAGTTTCTGTGGTAAGTCTACAACACGAGACCCGCAAGTCTATAGCCAGAGTTATGTAAGTCTCCATTTTTGGCAAGAAAAAAGAAACCAGCAGCTCAAATTTATAATCCCACAATCTGGTGACAGATTTAACCTGTTTTTTTATGATAATGTATCAATTCATTTTGATACAATTAATATTAATTAAAAAAAACATTAATATTTTTAATATATTTTGTTTTTGATCAATTTTTGTTGCTAAAGGTAACCCTTTACCCGGCATCTTTAAAACCGGAAGTATTCATTGTTTATTTGTGTATATTATTATCATGAATGTCACATTCCGGTCGATAGCTGTCATCATCCCCAATGGCTCCGATCGGTACCACGCAGCCAGTTCCTCCGTTTACGGAGGAACTGTACTAAGGTGGACGATTTCTCCACACAGGCAGTGGTTCTGAAACAATGCTTTCTAGAAAAGGGTTATAGATCTGAGGATCTTGATGTGGAGATTGACCGCATTCAACAAATCGATCGTAAAACCCTACTAGAGGTCAAGCCCAAAAAGCCTACTGACGATAAGTTCAAGTGGTCTCTTTTCACCACCTTCTCCACACAGTCAAGACAAATCAAAGAGATTGTGAAGAAGCATTGAGGAGTACTCCAAAACGACAAAGTTTTGGGTCCAGCACTCCCAGAGACGGCTGGTGTCATCTTTAGGGGCGCTAGATCTATTCAAGGTCAAGTTGCCCCCAATGTTATCGATCCCCCAAAAAGGCCTTCCTTCTTTTTTCAATGTAAGGGTTATTTTCCCTGCCGCAAGTGCAACGTTTGTTTGCATAACACTTGCGGGAGGCGAAAGAGTGATACTTTTCAATCTTCCAACACTTCACGCATTTATCCCATACAGCGTTTTGTGACTTGTGCGACCCAATATGTTGTGTATCTTCTCACTTGCCCTTGCAAGAAACAATATATTGGACGCACAATCAGGACCTTTTCTGTTCGTGTCAACGAGCATATAAATAATATAAAAAAGGGGAAAACAAACCACAGTGTCCCTCGTCATTATTTAGAGTCCCATGACCGTAACCCCATTGGAACACAATTTCTGATTATAGACCAGTTTATCCCTCATTGGAGAGGCGAATCTCGCCTACGCGGGGTATCCCGTCTTGAAACTTATTGGATCTACGAGCTTCGCACCTACTCGCCGTTTGGGTTAAACGTCGAGTGGGATATCAATTCTTTCATTAATTCATCTTGAGTTTATATCTCACATTTGACCCCCTGTCACATTTTTGCCTTTCGCTAGAGTTGTCTCAGTCCCGTTTACCTATCTATACACATTTGACATCTGTTATGTATTATACATTGTCAAACTGAGAAAGGTTGTATTTATATCTTCATGCTTTTAGAGGGCTCCTTGTTTCTGTATTTTTGCTGGGCATAATCTGTATATAGGGATTATTCAATGTGAAATGCTATATGGGTTTCAACCACATGATGGCGTGGGCCTCCGACCTACGCCATGTATTGTTCATTCTAGCCTCTCTGTGTATATTTTGGGTATTCCTGAGTTGTTGGGCACACCTTTTAACACTAGGGGTCAGGGCGTTGCACCTGTACCCTAGGTGTTATAACGAGGCCCTCTAAAAGGAGAGGGTGTTTGTTTGGTATATAATCCCTATATATTACTTTCCATCTCTTGGTAACCTGTAATAGTCCCATTTTAGGTTTTGTTTAGATATATTTTTTTAGGCCCTTGGCATTTGTGCACAGCTCTGTGCCGGCCACGTGATGAGGCTGACACTGGACGTGTATGGACGTCTGACGCCATCGCGCACAGTGTTAGCCTTCGGTTGATGTTGGACGCTCGGGGATGGGTGACGTCATCACGCCGGGATGCGGCCTGACGTTGCTGGCGTCCTTCCCCATACGCCGGGGCGTCTCACGCCCACTCCGTCCCCGTCACGTCACTTCTGACGGAGGGTCTTGGGTTGATGTTGGACGCTCCGAGATGGGTGACGTCACCACGCTGGGACGGAATCTCACGCTGCTGGCGTCTTTCCCCACAAGCCGGGGCGTCCCACGCCCACTTTGTCCCCGTCACGTCATTCCTGACGGAGGGACGCAGTGAGCGTCATCACGTCATCACCTCTTTTTGGCGCCAAATTACTCCGGACTTCCCTCTGTCCGGGATTGGATGCCTGGCTCTCGCTGTTCCTGATTGGTCATGTTTAGACCAATCGGATGTGTTTTTTCCCGAGCCTTCACTAGTACAGTTAAATTGGGGTGGCCCACTTCATTGGACGTCAGTCTATCGTCCAGCTGATTGGGTGACCGTTTTTTGGCGCCAAGCTCACCATGTGTCTGGGAGGAGCCTTAGGAGAGCGGATGGAACATGTGAGTGTTTTCCACCATACATTTGGTTTTTCTGGTTCTGTCTGACAGTCGATTGGTCACACAATCTACTCTCATCCCCATTTCCTGTCACATGGTGCCCTTGGAGCCAATCAATACTTCCAGAACACCAACTATGGGCTTGTGATGATTGGTTGTTATTTCATAAACATGTATATATATGTCTGCAGTGTGGGGGAACAGGTAGATGCCCCAGTTGAAGTCTGTCTAAGACGAAACGCGTAGGGCGAGGTTTCACCTATCCCCATACTGCTTTTAACCTTAATCGTGATCACTTTTATCATTTTATTTTTTGTATTGGTGGTTTTCTTTCAATAAAACCTTCCATGCTGATCTGCACTATTGGAGTTCCCCTCCTTTCTTCTCTCTCCACATGCTTTTTGACCAACGTCATATGAGAGCATTGACCTCATCCCCAGTGGTCTTTAGCCATCAGTTCTCAAACTTTGCCTGCTGTCCGGTTTGACCGATTGGAGTTCGTGGTTCCGTGTTTGCAGCCGTGTACCTGTTTCCATCTTGGGTCCTGGAGGACCGGCTCCACCATCTCCTAGTGAGAAGCACATGGATTTCATCGGTTCGTGCCAGTGATGTTCCATCCATCGGTGTCCGGATACTACATGCTTGTTTGACTTTCCTGTCGCTGACAGGGAGTCCACTTGCTTTGGTAAGCATACATCCATTTTTTTATCTATCTGAAAACTAGAGAGGATCCAGTCCAAGTCATTCTTTGTTGGTGCTCACTCGCCATTGAGATTTATACTTGTTCATCACATTGGGACATTCATTCATTTGAAGTTGTTTTGTATGGTGGACATTTTTATTTATTTTTATCTTTATAGGCACCTATCACATGCATTAATGGTTCATTGTTTATATGCATTTATGGTAGATGTGTTTCTGCTTTGCACACTAGACAGTCACTCTGTCATTTATCTTTGTTTGTTTGAAGTACAATTTTTTGGCACTTTTTAGTGCATCATTTCAGGTTTAGCGCTACATTTCCATTCCCACCCTTGATAGAATTTTCGTCACATTTTTATGTAGCTGCTTAGGGGTCACACCCGTTGTTTTAGTCATTCACTAAAGTTTAGCGCGATATTGTTCCTTTTAATAGCACTTTTCATTTTGACCACTTTTTATATTGCTGCTACTTTACCTTGGTTCATTGACATGGATGTCTTTGACTATAGAACCTCTAGAGTATTAGACACTGATGTAGTATTTACCTCCATCAGATCCGACACTGAAACCAGTGGTATGTTTATGAGACTTAAGAACCTCATGACCACAGAAATACACCTCCAGTGGGATACAGCGTTCCTGGAACAATATGTTAAGGAACAAATGGTCCCCAGAGGGTTGAGATGGGATGTATCCCCCCAACAAGGGGATACGGATACCGATACCTGGTTTAGATATTTCAACGAAGTCGGTATCCAGTTTCTTGGGTTCCTAGTAGAGAGGAAACAGCTGAAATTAGCCGGTATAGATAAGGAGATTAAAGACCTTAGAGAGAAACTAACCCCTTACAAAACATCATCAGAATACATTTCTCTCTCTACTAGTCTGAAAGGCCATTTAGAAAAGGAAGAGAGAGATCAAAGGACGAAAAAACAGAAGAAATATAATAGAGATGTCACTGACTATAAAACCAAAACAGTCTTTAATTGGCAGAAGAAATTGGGTTCCGATGGTAACAGTTCTGAGATGGAGGTCACACAATTGGAGACTTCCAATCCTGATCGGAGATTAACATACGATCCCAATTTCAAAGAGGGTCTTCCGCGACCATCTTATCCCCCTCAACCCCCTAAAGGTGGACCCACAAGGGTCCCCGATGTTCGTGGGAAACCACACATGCAAAATGGATACCAACCTCCAAATCCCAGAGGTAGGGGTTCCACCAAAAAAGGTAGAGGTACCTATCACGGCCAATATGAGGACTCCTATTATTACAATAGCCCAAAAGCTCACGCTTCTGGTTGGCATGGTCAGCGTGATGAATATCACCATGGCTATCAAGAGAATAATTACAGAACCCCCACACGTAATTTTTCACGAACCTTTCCAGTTCAAGACAATAGGAGAGAAGAGGGATACCAGGACACCTATAGACATATGGAGAGGGATGAGGGTTTCCCTCCCCGCTCTCCATATGGCTATAATCAAAATGGTAATGGACGCCCCCACCCTTCGGATTTTCCCAGGTCCACACAAGAATACCCGGGAAACCCAAAAGGAAACGAGGGACACGAGGTGGGCGGCGGATCCAAAGCCAAAAGAAAAAGAACTTGACCTGTTCAGGTATATTCAATTTAAGCACAGTTGTTTTAACCGAAGCAGAAAAATTAGTTCTTGATAGGGGCTTAAAATATGTTCCTCCGAGATCCCTCAATAAATTTTCAACATTTGTTGATGTTCATAAATTCACTCGAAAACTCAATATACAGAGACACTTTTTGACAACATCTCATAATGTGTCCTTGACATCAGATGGCCATGTTCATTCGGGACTGGCCAATCCTTCATTGTTCAACCCCCCAGGTGCCTTGGCTCCATCACTTCAGGTCTTTCGGAGCATGGTCCTACAGGATTTAGACAATCTACCTACCAAGAAAATGTACACTGATTCAAATGTAAAAACGGGATTGAGACAACTATGCGAACGTAAAGATCTGATAGTTCGACCTGCAGACAAAGGTGGAGGTATTGTCGTCCTCAATAAGGAAGACTATATCAAAGAAATGCACAACATCTTGAGTGATACCAACACATATATCCCCATTCAAACGGATCCAACCTCACGTTTCAAGAGGGCCCTAACCTCACTAATAGAGGAAGGTTTTTCCCTAGGAATTCTAAATAAAAAAGAAAAATGTTTTTTGATACCATTGGTCCCACGTATTCCCGCTATATACTATCTTCCCAAGGTCCATAAAAATCCCGTCCACCCTCCAGGACGGCCAATAGTTAGCGGGATAGATTCTGTTACAGCAAGAATTGGGAAGTATGTGGATTTCTATCTACAGCCCCTAGTGAGATTGGTCCCCTCCTTTTTGAAGGATACTGGAGATACTATCAGGAAGTTGGAATCTATTGTGTATCAAGATGACATGATATTGGCCACAGCGGATGTGGCCGCTCTTTATACATGTATTCCACACACTTTGGGATTTGAGGCAGTCGAATACTATCTGTCCAGAGACATCCGCATATCCCCCCTACAGCGGAATTTTATTATGGATCTTCTGAGGTTCGCGGCACAGCACAACTACTTTTGGTTCCAGGACAAGTTTTATTTGCAGACACGTGGGGTGGCCATGGGGGCCAAGTTTGCCCCCAGTCTTGCAAATTTGTTCATGGCCAAGTGGGAGGAGGATGTCGTCTATGCCCTCAAGAGACCAGAACTGGTTTTCTGGGCGAGGTACATAGACGACATCCTCCTCCTCTGGAGGGGTAGCCGCGAATCCTTGGATGCCTTCATTGTCCATCTTAATTCTAATGACAGGGGTATCCGTCTGAGCCATGAGGCCAGCACCTCTTGTGTCAGCTTTCTAGACCTCGAGATTAGGGTGATCGACCACAGTTTGGAATTTGTTACATATTTCAAACCTACCGACCGGAATGGTTACATTCCGGTCGATAGTTGTCATCATCCCCAATGGCTCCGATCGGTACCACGCAGCCAGTTCCTCCGTTTACGGAGGAACTGTACCAAGGTGGACGATTTTTCCACACAGGCAGCGGTTCTGAAACAACGCTTTCTAGAAAAGGGTTATAGATCTGAGGATCTTGATGTGGAGATTGACCGCATTCAACAGATCGATCGTAAAACCCTACTAGAGGTTAAGCCCAAAAAGCCTACTGACGATAAGTTCAAGTGGTCTCTTTTCACCACCTTCTCCACACAGTCAAGACAAATCAAAGAGATTGTGAAGAAGCATTGGGGAGTACTCCAAAACGACAAAGTTTTGGGTCCAGCACTCCCAGAGACGGCCGGTGTCATCTTTAGGGGCGCTAGATCTATCCAAGGTCAAGTTGCCCCCAATGTTATCGATCCCCCAAAAAGGCCTTCCTTCTTTTTTCAATGTAAGGGTTATTTTCCCTGCCGCAAGTGCAACGTTTGTTTGCATAACACTTGCGGGAGGCGAAAGAGTGATACTTTTCAATCTTCTAACACTTCACGCATTTATCCCATACAGCGTTTTGTGACTTGTGCGACCCAATATGTTGTGTATCTTCTCACTTGCCCTTGCAAGAAACAATATATTGGACGCACAATCAGGACCTTTTCTGTTCGTGTTAACGAGCATATAAATAATATAAAAAAGGGGAAAACAAACCACAGTGTCCCTCGTCATTACTTAGAGTCCCATGACCGTAACCCCATTGGAACACAATTTCTGATTATAGACCAGTTTATTCCTCATTGGAGAGGCGAATCCCGCCTACGCGGGGTATCCCGTCTTGAAACTTATTGGATCTACGAGCTTCGCACCTACTCGCCGTTTGGGTTAAACGTCGAGTGGGATATCAATTCTTTCATTAATTCATCTTGAGTTTATACCTCACATTTGACCTCCTGTCACATTTTTGCTTTTCGCCAGAGTTGTCCCAGTCCCGTTCACTTATGTATACACATTTGATATCTGCTATGTATTATACATTGTGTAAACTGAGAAAGGTTGTATTCACACCTTCATGCTTTGTAGAGGGTTCCTTGTTTCTATATGTTTGTTGGGCATAATTTGTACAGAAGGATTATTCACTGTGAAATGCAATATGGGTTTCAACCACATGATGGCGTGGGCCCTCGATCTACGCCATGTATTGTTCATTTTAGCCTCTCTGTGTATATTTTGGGTATTCCTGAGTTGTTGTTCATACCTCTTAACACTAGGGGTCAGGGCGTTGCACCTGCACCCTAGGTGTTACAACGAGGCCCTCTAAAAGGAGATGGCGTTTGTTCTTTTTTTGAATATAATCCCTATATATTATTATTTTTTATCTTTTGGTAACCTGTAATAGCTTCATTTTAGGTTTGTTTAGATATTTTTTAGGCCCTCGGCATTTGTGTATAGTTCCGTGCCGGCCACGTGATGAGGCTGACACTGGACGTGTATGGACGTCTGACGCCATCGCGCACAGTGTGAGCCTTGGGTTGACGTTGGACGCTCTGGGATGGGTGACGTCATCACGCCGGGACGCGGCCTGACGTTGCTGGCATCTTTCCCCATACGCCGGGGTGTCTCACGCCCACTCCGTCCCCGTCACGTCACTTTCGACGGAGGGTCTCGGGTTGATGTTGGACGCTCTGGGATGGGTGACGTCATCACGCCAGGACGGAGCCTCACGCTGCTGGCGTCTTTCCCCATATGCCGGGGCGTCTCACGCCCACTCTGTCCCTGTCACGTCACTTCTGACGGAGGGACGCAGTGAGCGTCATCACGTCATCACCACTCTTTGGCGCCAAACCACTCCGGACTCCTTTCTGTCCGGGATTGGATGCCGGGCCCTCGCTGTTCCTGATTGGTCACGTTCAGACCAATCAGATCTGGTTTTTCCCGAGCCTTCATTAGTATAGTTAAATCGGGGTGGCCCACTTCATTGGACGTTAGTCCACCGTCCAGCTGATTGGGTGAGAGAATTTGGCGCCAGGCTCACCATGTGTCTGGGAGGAGCCTTATGAGAGTGGATGGAACATGTGAGCGTTTTCCACCATACACTTGGTTTTTCTGGTTCTGTCTGACAGTGGATTGGCCACACAATCTACTCTCATCCCCACTTCCTGTCACATGGTGTCTTTGGAGCCAATCAATACTTCCAGAACACCAACTATGGGCTTGTGATGATTGGTTGTTATTTCATGAACATGTATATATATGTCTGCAGTGTGGGGGAACAGGTAGATGCCCCAGTTGAAGTCTGTCTAAGACGAAACGCGTAGGGCGAGGTTTCACCTATCCCCATACTGCTTTTAACCTTAATCGTGATCACTTTTATCATTTTATTTTTTGTATTGGTGGTTTTCTTTCAATAAAACCTTCCATGCTGATCTGCACTATTGGAGTTCCCCTCCTTTCTTCTCTCTCCACATGCTTTTTGACCAACGTCATATGAGAGCATTGACCTCATCCCCAGTGGTCTTTAGCCATCAGTTCTCAAACTTTGCCTGCTGTCCGGTTTGACCGATTGGAGTTCGTGGTCCCGTGTTTGCAGCCGTGTACCTGTTTCCATCTTGGGTCCTGGAGGACCGGCTCCACCATCTCCTAGTGAGAAGCCCATGGATTTCATCGGTTCGTGCCAGTGATGTTCCATCCATCGGTGTCCGGATACTACATGCTTGTTTGACTTTCCTGTCGCTGACAGGGAGTCCACTTGCTTTGGTAAGCATACATCCATTTTTTCTTATCAATCTGAAAACTAAAGAGGATCCAGTCCAAGTCATTCTTTGTTGGTGCTCACTCGCCATTGAGATTTACACTTGTTCATCACATTGGGACATTCATTCATTTGAAGTGTTTTTTTGTATGGTGTACATTCTTATTTATTTTATTATTTTCATAGGCACCCATCATATGCATTAATGGTTCATTGTTTACATGCATTTATGTTAGATGTGTTTCTGCTTTGTACACTAGACAGTCACTCTGTAATTTATCTTTGTTTGTTTGAGGTACAAATTATTTTTTTTTTGGCACTTCTTAGTGCACTGTTTCAGGTTTAGCGCTACATTTCCATTCCCACCCTTGATAGAATTTTCGTCACATTTTTATGTAGCTGCTTAGGGGTCACACCCGTTGTTTTAGTCATTCACTAAGTTCAGCGCGATATTGTTCCTTTTAATAGCAAGTTGTACACTTGCAGAGCACTTGAAGCACAAGTTCTAGTTGACACTTTTCCAATTTGTAGCAAATTTGCGTGGAAAGTCTCTAGCAAGAGCAAAGTTGCAGTGGTAAGTCTACAGCAAGAGCCCTGCAAGTCTACAACACGAGACCCACAAGTCTATAGCCAGAGTTATGTAAGTCTCCATTTTTGGCAAGAAAAAAGAAACAAGCAGCTCAAATTTATAATCCCACAATCTGGTGACAGATTTAACCTGTTTTTATGATAATGTATCAATTCATTTTGATACAATTAATATTCAATTAATTAATATTTTTGATATATTTTTGTTTTAGATCAGTTTTTGTTGCTAAAGGTAACCCTTTACCCGGCATCTTTAAAACCGGGTATTCCTCTTTCTTTTCTCCTGGTGACAGTGAACCCTCTGCTATTAACCTAATCCCTTACTGTACACATGTGAAATACATTCAATACAACAATCATATAATGATAAACCCTGTCTCATTGTATGAAATAATTAATCTATCATACAAAAATAAAAATACAATAATAATATGATAATATGTGAAACAGTGATAAAAGTGCTTGAATCAAAAGCAGGTATTCATCTGATTTTACATAAAAATAGAACAAGTCCCAAATAATAAAGTGCATGTGCATCAAAAAGTAATGAGATGTGAAGATAACGTGCTCAAAAAACAGTTCTTGAAAGTTGTGAACACAATTGTTCCCACCATCCAGGCATCAAACAAGAGTGTGCCCTAGTAGCTCTCCTTAAACAAAGACCACAACAGGTCTAGTGGTGCTTTGGTGTACAAATCCTTAATGGCAATTCACATACAAATCTCCTCTCCTCACCTGCATTGGTCTGACAAGGCTTGCGGACCAGCGGGCGCAGTTTTACTGCGGCAGATTGGCATCGCTGCGCAAAATCACGTTAATGTACGTGATCTCGCAAGGCTTGCATAGCAGGCTTGTGCCCGCCGCGAGCTCTGTGAGTCCGATCACGGGTACCACGGACTCGATGTCCACGGGGATTCCCGCGAGAGGAAGAACAACAAAGTGTTTCCCCGTTCTGGCTAGTGACGCTGACTGATCGCAGCTCCCTGTAATCGGTAGCGGTGATCAGTGATGTGTCACTGCTAGCCCATCCCCCCTACAGTTAGAACACATCCCTAGGACACACTTAACCCCTGCAGCGCCACCTCCTGGTTAACCCCTTCACTGCCAGTCACATATACACAGTAATCAGTGCATTTTTTATCGCACTGATCGCTGTATAAATGTGAATGGTCCCAAAATAGCACCAAAAGTGTCCGATCTGTCCGCCATAGTGGCACAGTCATGATAAAAATCACAGATCGCCGCTGTTACTATTAAAAAAAAAAAAAAAAAAAAAGATTAAAAAAAATGCAATAAAACTTCCCTATTTTGTAGACGCTATAACTTTTGCACAAACCAATCAATAAGCGCTTATTGCAATTTTTTTTTTACTAAAAAAATATGTAAAAAATTTTTATATATTTTTTGCAGAAAGTAAAAAATATTGCTTTTTTTTTTCCAAATTGTCGCTCTTTTTTGGAAAATAGCGCAAAAAAAAAAAAACCGCAGAGGTGATCAAATACCACCAAAAGAAAGCTCTCTTTGTGGGAAAAAAAAGGACGCAATTGTAAGTTAAAGCGACGCAGTGCCGGATTGCAAAAAGGGCTCTGGTCAGGAAGGGGTAAATTCTTCCGGGGCTGAAGTGGTTAATATATGGATCCTTTATCGAAAATCACATTCCACTCCACTCTCCTCTCCTAAAAGTGCCACTAGACCTGTTGTGGTCTTTGATTAAAGTGAGCTGCTGGCATATAAACAAGGAAAAATAAAACATTCCAAATTGTGCTCCACCAATGGAATATTAGGGTTAGTCACTCCTTGATTTCTACCTCTCCGAACTCCATATCAGCTCTCATGGATACCACCCACCTCTCTGCACACCACACCCCAGCACCAATTAAAGAAATACCTTACACACAGCAAGGAGCA